>JAGFPH010001773.1:42104-59447 GCA_018207615.1 Philaenus spumarius | reverse complement strand
GGCGACCTGGGCGAACAGCTAAGAGAGCTGCATCACATGATTATGATCGGTGAAATGGTGTACTGGAAGTGAGGGAAATACCGAAGGCGATCTGGTCGAACAGCTAAGAGAGCTGCATCACATGATTGTGAATGGTCAAATGGTGTACTGGAATTGAGGGAAATACTGAAGGCGATCGAGTCGAACAGCTAAGAGAGCTGTATCACATGATTATGATTGGTCAAATTGTGTACTGGAAGTGAGGGAAATACCGGAGGCGACCCGGGCGAACAGCTAAGAGCTGCATCACATACTCATCCAACTCATGGCACTTTGAAAAACTAATTTCTAAAATTAAGATATTAACTTGGAATTGAAGTGGTGCACCCTAAAAATAAAGTTTTACAATTTTATCCGAATTGGTCGAGTGGTTTTGGAAAAAAATTTAGAACATTTGCACGAAATCCGGGGAAGAGAGCTTCGCCCAATTAAGAAAAATACAAAATAAAAAACTTGAAGAAAACTAAATTACAATAAGTTAATAATATTACTTAAATGTTCATTGTTTGTGTCCAAGTCATTATTAAAATACTAGTAGTTATGTGAACAGTAGACCTCGCTCGTTCACATATGTGGTTTTGAGTTTAGGATTAAAAATAGAGTGCCAGTAAAGAAGTAACCACAACTCACTCACAGTCACAGCGACCACACTGACGTAGCGCAGGAAAGAGCAAGACAGCAGGTAGTGCTCTCTCTCTCTCTCTCTCCCTCTCCATAAAATTATAAGGTTTTATGAAGATATCTAAAGAATAAACGTATAAAATCATGGTTAAAATAAAAAAACTTGGACGATTTTTAACAAATTTGAAGTTTGCGTCCATTTTGTGAGCTTACCGTTAGAGATACGGAAAAAATCAAGAAAACAATTTTGTAGAACATCAAATTTGCTAACCGAAAAATTTTATTAGTTTTTCAATTCGACTTACGGTGCCACAAACTGGCTTTGGAAAAAAGCTTACACTGAGAGAAACGGTGCGGCCGCCATTTTTATTTTATTTAAGGGGTTAAATATGAAAAAAAACAAATATATATATGGTTCTGCCTACGAATAAGGAATATTCATGCAAAAAATCATGAAAATCGTTAAAGGCGTTTGGCCGTAGTCGTGAGACAGACAGTCAGACAGACAGATATACAGACAGACACACAGACGAAATGCCGAACGGTCGAGCTAAAACAGAGTAGTAATATATGAGACTAATACCTTAATTTGGTACCGTCGTTTGACTTATTTTGTCTTATTTAGACGCGTTTCTTAGCCAGAACTCCATCTTCAGTATTCACTCAATAGAAGTCGTCAAAACATTAACACAAACATACAAAACAATACTCACGCTTACCTATTTACATTACGTATGGTGCGCACTGATGCACGTCCCGTGAAATACTGACTATTTCATATAAACAAAGGATATAAACACAGGACATAGAAGCCAAATTATCAACAAACTACTAGAAAAACTAAGAAAAGCTAAATTAAAAAAACACGTAACATTGTACAGACTGAAATAGATACAAATAATAAGACATTTGTTGCACTCTACTACACAAATGTAGTGCCCACAATACTGGAAAACGCATACAACAAACACAATATCGGTGACGACCCGAGATGAGTGCAGATCAACAAGTCACTTCGATCCATGATCTAGATCTGTCGCGGAAGGATTCAGCGCTCGGGTCCGCTCGTGTTTTAGCGATATCTCAATTGGTGTCTTAGAGATCGAGGGGACACGGAGACGAAGCTTTGTGTTGATGCTAGAAAAAGAGATGGAGTGATTTCTAGAATTGTTTAGACAGGCGCTCGTCGAATTAACAGTTTGGCATATTTAATTTTGGACACGAATAACATAACTTATAATGATGACTGGCTAATTAGCCATACCGGGGCAACTGATCCTGGGCGGGGGAATTTGGTGGTATATTAGGTCATGGCAAATTAATACAAACCGTCCTGGTGTAGCTAGGCCGTCCTGGTGTTAAACTATCCGAGGTAGTTTATCCAATGTATACACTGATTTAAATAAAAACCCGAACCACAAAACAAGGAACAAAAACAATAACTAAACAACTAGATTGTAAGTTATGTTTACTACGTTACCCTTATGTACATTTATAACTTACAATCTAGTTGTTTAGTTATTGTTTTTGTTCCTTGTTTTGTGGTTCGGGTTTTTATTTAAATCAGTGTGATTTTGTCGCCACAGTGCTCTTTTATTTGTTTAATCCAATGTATAGTTTTAATGTTATTGTATGAGGTAATTCTAATTAGTCAACAAGTCTGACTTTGGGTCCAGTGAGAGTTGAATGTAGGGTTTAAAGATCCACGTGGGCTAAGTTAGGGTTAGAGTACCTCGCGTTACACATCATTGTCACATGGGCGCCAATATAATATTTTCTAGGGGAGGCTAGACCGGGTATGGGGCTTAACACGTTCACTGCTAAAGACACACATGTGAGCTTGACACTGAACACTATGAGAAGCGGGCGACACAAAGTGCATTGCGTGCTTTCCACGCCAACATCCGTACTGGGGGTATTTTCAATACATAATGCATTGCGGACATTGCACGCCAACCCCCGTATTGGGAGTATTTTCAATACACAATGGTTTGCGCCTCAATACGCCAATTTTAAGCCTCTATGCTATGGACGCCCATGTGCGTCCGCTTTAAAATATGCTATTAGCGATTATTACGTAGAAAGGTTAAAAAATAAAAAATAAAGTAATTTCTTCTAATTTAGACTATAAATATAAAAGGTCAGCTCCTAGAATAGGAAATACGAAATTTGCGTAGCAGTGAACGTGTAAAGGAGTGACCTCCCCTTCTTCGGCAAAAGGAGTCCAGGGATATTTTTGACCTCCCCAAAAAAACTTTTAAAATTTGGGAAGCCAATTTAGCTGTTCAGGCGAAATACTAACCCACACATCATCGAGTCTGTACCTTAACACAGTCAGTGAATACACAAAGGCCTATAACACTCCTAGAGGCCGCATCAAGTAGTGAACCAGCAGCTCATGCTTGAACTCTTGTAAAAAATAAAATAAGTACAGTGTATGTAAAATCAAACTGCACATAAAATTTAAAACATATTTTAGTGCCAATATCTTTAAAGAAAAATACCTGACTATAGTTAACAATATAAATATTTTCTTTTCCGTGGGAGCTAGGAGGGGGGGCCGTGGCCCCCTTTCTGCCCACAGTTTATGGACATCTATGCATTTTCATACATCGTACAGATACCGGTGCGAATGCTTGCACTTATCAAACCGCTACTAACCTGACTAAAATGTATTGCATGCTCCGCAAGCCAACCCCATATTGGGAGAATTTTCAATCCACAGAGCGTTGCGTGCTTCGCACGCCAATTTTAAACCTATGTGCTATGGACGCACGTATGCGTCCCTTTTAAAATATTAGTGGTTATTACGAATAAAGGTTTGAAAATAAAAAATGAAGTAATTTCTACTCATTTAGGCTATACGTATAAAAAATAAAACAACATACCTTAATTTTCAGTCAATAGTAGTACTTGTTTTACAAAGTATGGCTACATGTTTCGCTGCCACAGGCAGCATCATCAGGCCAGCCAACAACACATTTTAATTAATTTTCAACACTAGTCCATTGTTTACATAAACATCACATACATAACAACACAATAAACATAAATAATGTGCAGATATGGCACTTGTCAAAAATAAAAAATAAAAATTGTTTCTGTTCACAATACTTAGGCCACATGTTTCTTCACTGAGTTGTACTGGGAGACTGCTACCTCAGGTATTCCTTATCAGATTTGTACTTTTGGCCTTATTCTGAAGTTCAAAAATTAAGTCATATATACAATTGGAAGTGAAATTTAATTTATCATTTAAAATGTTTGAAGGATTAAACTTTTGGTGCTTATAAATTTCCAATTCTTCCATTATGTTCAATTTGTGTCCTTTTCTCATTTTGTGCAATATTACCAAGTTATTCTGTATATTGGTGTAATTGTGGCGGCTATCTATTAGATGTTCTGCATATGACGAATGGATTGAATCTATTTTTCTGCTATTGGGTAAATGTTCCTTAAAGCGAGTTTTAAAAGATCTACCTGTCTGACCGATATATTGTTTCTCACAATCATCACAGTGGAGTTTGTATACGCCTCCATCTAAGTACTTATCTTGGGTAGGTTTTGGGTGTTTTAAAAAACGCTGTAGACTGTTATTGGTTCTGTGTGAGATACAGTATCCAAGTTTTTTTTAAATATGTTGCGGGTTTGTTTTTCGAATGGTGGTGTATAATCCATTGTAATGTATTTCATTTTACTCTTATTACTACCATTCACTTCTTTGTTGATCGGAGAAGCCCTAAGTTGTTTCCGTTTCTTCTTTATTTTATGGATGCATTTGTCAACTATGGAAGAGTTATAGCCGTTACATTGTGCTATGTATTTTATTACTTTGATTTCAGCAGTAAAATCATTATGTTCCATTGGGACGTTCAGCGCTCTATATACCATGCTGTTGTATGCCGCCATTTTGTGTGACTCTGGATGTCTTGATGAAGCGTGTATGGTGTGATTAGTCTGGGTAGGCTTCCTGTAGATCTTGAAACGGCGTTTGTTATCTATTTTACTAATGTTTAGGTCTAGGTAATTTATATTGCCGTCAATTTCTATTTCACTTGTGAACTTGAGAGAAGGGTGTAGATTATTGAGGTATTTGTTAAAGTTTGTTAACTGTCTTGACGAGCCATTAAAAAGACATAGTATGTCATCTACATACCTGTGGTAGTAGATAATATTTTTCTTGAATTTGTTTTTTGCATTCATTATGTTTTCATTTTCTATGTGGTTGAGGAAGATTTCAGCCATGATCCCTGATAAAGGCGAACTCATGGCTAGTCCGTTATTCTGCATATAAATATTATTATTAAATGAAAAATAATTTTGTTCTAGGCATATTCTTAACATTTCAATTAATTCGATAATTGCCTCTTTGCTGAGTTTGCTATTAGCATTTAGGTTGTTTTCTAGATATTTCATGGTTTCGTTAACCGGTATGTTGGTATATAAGTTAACGATGTCAAACGAAACTAACGTGTGGTTAAGTTTTACCTCAATATCTTTTATTTTGTCTATTAATTCAAAATTATTGGAGAGGCTGTGGCTAGGTTGCAGCTTAGTTTCTCTTTTAATTATTTTTGATAGGAACTTGGCTGTTTTGTACGTTGGGGCATTCATAAAATTTACTATTGGTCGTATTGGTGTGCTGGGCTTATGGATTTTAGGTAATGCCTTGAGAGTGGGTGCAGTGGGTTTAATCATTTTAAGAAATTTTATCTCTTCTTTGTCAATGAAGTGTCTGCATCGGTTCAGATTATCGATTATAGTTTTCCGAAATTTTAATGTAGGGTCCGTTTTTAATTGCGTTATGTTGTTTAATGTAAAAAATTCGTGTACTTTTTCAATGTATTCCTGATTCTTCATCACAACTAGGCAATCCCCTTTTCGGCCTTTGTAATTATGGCATTGTTATCCTCTAGTTTTTGTTTTAAATCAATGGAAGTTTTTATTTTATTTACATGTGGCAGCAAAACATGTAGCCATACTTTGAAAAACAAGTACTACTATTGACTGAAAATTAAGGTATGTTGATTGATTAAAGTAGTTCTAAAGCTAAACAATGAATATTAAAAAATAAAAGGTCAGCTCCTAGCATAGGAAATTCGAAATTTGCGTAGCAGTGTACGTGTTAAAGGTGAGGTAAACATCCACTAGTTCGTTTGAAGGATGATTCACATAGTTCATCTGACACACCACAGGGAACCTTTCATAGCGAGGACATAAATACGGGAACAACTATTCCTTTCCAAAGAACCTCTCTTTCCCTATACATTTCAATCAGTTCAGTTATTTTAACACGCGACCATTCAACACCCTCATTTTCCATTGTAAACATAAAACCTACAACAACTGCACCTGTCCTTTATCTACACTAACACACGTTAATGAGCTTGGCCTTGACTACAACTGGAATGATGACGCGCTGTCTGGCGCTCGAAGGCGGAGTGGGGAAAGTTTTCAACAAGTTGCTCGTCTTTTAGCATCCGTCAACATGTTGACAAAATTTTGTTGTTAACTTTCTTTGATCTTTACCGACAACCGACGGGAAACCAAATTTTTGTTGTAAACATGTTGGCAACATCCAAAAGTTGTCAACATTTTCTTAAAACTGGCAACAAGTTGCCTCAACTTGTTGGCAAAATGTTGACAACTCCGGTGAAAACGCATTTTAGATAATTTATAAAATGGTAACAATAATAACCGCTGTATCTAAAGTTGGTAGCAAATCAAATATTTATATAAATAAATAAACATTACGATTCCAGTACTCCTTTCTCGGTCCTAAAGAACTCGGAGACAGAATATTCACCGCCTGGGAACAACATCATAGTGCTTTGTTTTTTTAAGTGATACGGAAAGAAAGAGACGACAACGTTTACTAAATTTAGGTGTGAAAGTTTTACTTGTCAAAGACACTTTTCATAACTTAATACATATCGAAAGTAGAAAGAATGCCGGGTATTGCGGAATGCGATGAGGGATGAAATATCGCCAACAGGAAAGATCAAAGCATGTTGGACGGCAAAGAATTAACTGTTCTTTTACTACGGTTATTTTTATTTACTACGGCAATAGTATTCTTGTACTTATAGAATTCACGTTTCCTTTAGTGATTTCATAAGATTTATTTAATGCGGTAATATTTTTATGTATGCTTTAGTATTCTTGTATTTATAGAGTATACTTTTCCTTTTTTGCTATACAGAGTGAACTAAAAGTCTGGAGACAGCTTAATATCTCAAAATGTACGAGTCTTATAAGATAGAAATATAAGCAGTAATTCAAAACCATAAAAGAACCACTCTTTGGTGAGTTTGAAATTTTTATCCGCCATCTTGGATCCGCCATCTTGGAATCAACTTCATTTTTGAAGTGATAACTTCAATTGGCCCGTTGGGCACTTTCGCTTGACTATGTTTCTGAAATCTCGCGTCACGCAAACTTTTTGAGTAGACACATGTCAGAGCGTGGAGAGGGAATAGACGATACATAGTATATTATCATACGTTATTATAATATTAATATATTATAATAATATTATATTATAATAAGTATGCGAAAAATAGAGACCATTATAATGTAAGCATTATTTATTTAGTGACTAATGATTTTGAGTGAGGTATTAGTGTAAGAACTCTACATATAATTCTAAGAATAATTCAATATGTAAGGGATAATTATAATAATAATTATTATATTTGTGCGTTTTAAGTTTTGTAAAGAAGATTGATTTTTGTCTTAACGTAGGCCCCTAAGTTTAGACAAAATTTTACATTTTATACATTTTGACAAAGTAATATTTTACATTGTTTTATTTTACTGTAACTTATTATTAGTCACTTAAATATAAAATTTAGCTTCATATTACAACAATGGAGGTCATACACGCTAATGGAGTGTCTATTCCTCACGGAGTAGTTTCTTCTAGGCCAGACGGTCAATGCTTATTCTACTCTTTGGATTTAATTGTACATGACACTGATTCCTGGGGTTTGAGGTGAGGACCAGAGTTGTTGGTCATGTTTCAAACAATTGGCGCAGGTTCAAACCATAAGTAACAGGAGATATTTATCCAACAAAAAAATAATATATCACGGGAATGAGCAAACCGGTAACTTTTGGGACCTCCTGTGAAATTCAAGCAGCATCCGAAATATTGTTTATGAATTTCAGATGTACAGAGATGGTTATTTGTTGTGGGAGAGTTTTGGCGAACCGATTGAGGGAGTAGGGAGGCTACGGTTTACTGGTGCACTGACGGGAGACCACTTTGATGTTCTTATTCCTCTCACACCTTCTTTACCTGACAACGCAATGGATATTTTATGGAGGAAATACAGTCATCTTCCCAATCCCAGATTTCAGACTTTGGTCTCCAAATATCTCAACTTCCAACCCTATCAGAACAGTGTACATCATCATCTGATGCAGTTCGGTCGCGTCCAGAACAAATACCAAAAAACGAGGGAAAAAAGACGAAATTGTTTTCCTTATACAATTCGCGTAAAAGCACATAGGCAAGCGGTAAAAAAAACACTGTTTCAAAATGCACACAGAATCAGCTAAAATACTTAAAGATGTAACATTTGCAGTAGGTAACCATATTATTGCAATAGCAAACATTGTCCTGTCAGCTAATAGTATATATAGACAAGTAAGCGCGTGGAGAGGGAATATAAGATACATCATATATAATAATACGTTATTATAATATTATAATTATTATATAATAATTATTATAATAATTATCCCTTACATATTGAATTATTCTTAGAATTCTATGTAGAGTGTGTACACTGTTAAATCACTCAAAATCATTAGTCACTAAATAAATACTGCTTACATTATAATGATCACTATTTTTCGCATACTTATTATGATCAATTATAATAATATTCCAATATTATAATACTATAATTATTATATTATAATATTATAATTATGCAATTTTAAAATATGATATAATATTTTTGACAATATATTGACTTGTGTAATTTGTTGACCTTTATTCTCCCCTAATATTAATACTGATAAAAATATAAATCGGTCATAGAAGTTATTACTTCCAACGTGTGGTCTTAAGCACACCCAATGTTTTTTTTTTTTTTTTAATTTGAAGGTGGTCATGTGATACATCATTTCGATGTAGAATTTCAAGAGAAAACCAACGGTGAAATTTGCACATCCATATCTTTAACCGATTAAAAGTGGCGGCCAAATACAGCTAAATTGTGTTTCCGATTTTGCCTCATTTTGCTGTAGGCTACTATTTTTTTAATATTAATTATTATTCTTTTTGGGCTCAGAATTAAATAAGCTTTCCAACGATGTTTGGGAGTATTTAAAAATGTTGAGTTACAGCCATTTTGATTTTTTCAAAATTGATTTCGAGTGGTTCAACCAAATACAGTTGTGTGGCATATCGTTTGAAAGCTTATTTAATTCTGAATCTAAAAATAAGAATAATTAATATTAAAAAATAGGACAGCAAAATGGGGCAAAATCGGAAAACACGATTTTGTTGCTTTTGGCCGCCATTTTTAATCGGTTTTAGATATGGATGTGCAAGTTTCACCGTTTGCTTTCTCTTAAAATTCTACGTCGAAATGATGTATCACATGACCACCTTCCTTTAAAAAAAAATAAGTTCATTTCAAGATGGCGGATAAAAATTTCAAACTCACCAAGAAGTGGTTCTTTTATGGTTGTGAATAACTGCTTTTATTTCTATCTCGTAAGACTTGTACATTTTGAGATATTAAGCTGACTCCAGACTTTTAGTTCACTCTGAATAATATTTATTTGTTCGAGTAATATTGTTTTAGATTTCATTGTAGCCTATCGTATTGCTTTATTTATAAATAAATGGTTATAAATACCTTCATATTGTTTTTCGTTTAGTAAAGAGGTTGAATCTGTTTTTATGTGTATATATTTGCAATTCTTCGAAAACGTTTATTATTGGGCCTTTTGAGCATTTATGTAAAATTTGCAAGTTCTTGTCTATATTGTTGTAACTGTGGCATTTCGGATGTGCTCTTGAAATCTTGTTTTGGAGGATCTTCTAGTTCAACATATATAAATATAAGTTAACACAGTTAATAATTATAACCAGTCCAGTAAAGCAATCCATTATTATAATATTCTTATGTTTACTTTATATTATAACAATATTGTTAGTCACCATTCCGAATATTGATATACTAATTATTAGATACTAGCTGTCCGATCCGGCTTTGCACGGGTAGACAAATCAAAGTTAAATGTATATTAACAAAAAAAAAAAAATATATATATATCAATAAATATATTACACTATGCATTTCTTATAGGGATTTTTAGAACTTTGATCCCCCCCCCCCTCCGAAACACCCCTAAAATAATTTTTTTTTAACCTTTCTTAGCTAGCACCTAGGGCCCTAGAGGAAACTACATACCAAAATTCATTCCAATCCGTTCGACTTTTTTTTATTAACTTCGATGACCCCCAAACTCTCATAAAATTTAAAATTGTTTGAAAACCTTTCTCATCGAGCACTTAGGGTCCTAGAGGAAGCTACATACCAAATTTCATTCCAATCCGTTTGGTGGAATTTGTAGTAACTTTGACCCCCCAAACCCCCCTAAAATTTCGAATTTTTTTAATACGTTTCCTAGCGAGCACTTAGGGCCCTAGAGGAAGCTACAAACCAAATTTCATTCCAATCCGTTGAGTAGTTTTTGAAAAATCGTGATGAGTCAGTGAGCGGTATTTGGCTTTTATATATATAGATAAAGACTTACTGGCTTAAATATTTTATTTTCCTCAAGTCAGCCACTTTTAAATTTATTTTCATGTTTCCTTTCGTCATATTACACAAACAATAATAGGTTTAAATGGTACTGGTGTATAAGTGTTTTTGTTTATGTGTATGTGTTTGTGTAATATGACAAAGGGAAACCTGCAAATAACTTTAATGTCGGAAAACGGAATATTGAAGACAGTAATTAAGTCCTATATCTAATAATTATTTTACTTTATAGTATTTTTGTATATATAGAGTAATATAAAATACCGGCGTCACCCCTAAAAATGCAAAATCCATCGTTTTTATGGGGTTTTCACAGCAACGTTTATGACACCTCCAAATAATGCTATGGAATGCACAAATTAGGATTAAAATTTAGAAACTTATAAATTTATAGTATAACTGAGGCTTATAGTAGCCTCATAGAAACCGACCAAGAAATCCACCACAAGGGTTCGTCGTAGGGGGTGAAACTACCCCTAATTTGACGAAAAATTAGGAAATAACGAAAAATAAAGTGTTTCCTCTACTTTTTGGTGGGAAGTGAAATGATCGGTGTCGTGAGATTATCTAAAGTAGTTTTTAAACCCCTTGGGGATGGAAACTACCCCCAGATTGCGTTCAAGTTCAGATAAAAAGGATAAAATAAGCTGAAATGAAAGCCTATTTTCTTTACAAAGCTAAAAAAGTATACAAGAAAAGTATTCGAAACTACAAAGAGAATGCATTCGCACTCATATCCTCAGTTTTTCCTGTATTTGATTGTAATTTAGGGATGGTTCTCACCTACCGATGGTGTTGAAACTATGCGAATTAATTTTGAGATATCCTCCACTTACTTGGACACCCATCAAAAAGTGAAAAGAAATTTTTTCCGGGACTTTTCAATTTATAATACATTTAGGGGTGGTTTCACCCCCTGAGGGATGAAAAAATGTTATGCTATTGCTCTCCAAAGATGTTCAACAGAAATAACGAGAAAGAAAATAGGCTTTCATTTCAGATCATTTTATATGTTTCCCCTGAACTTGAACGCAATTTGGGGGTAGTTTGCACCCCCAAGGGGTTGAAAACTACTTCAGATAATCTCACTACCCTGTTCATTTCACCTCAGACCAAAAAGTAGAGGAAACATTTTATTTACAATTTATTCATCTCCTAATAATTAGGGGTTATTTCACCCCCTACGGCGAACCCTTGTGGTGGATTTATTGGTCGGTTTCTATGGAGTTACTAAGTTTCTAAATTTTAATCATAATTTGTGCATTCCATAGCATTATTTGGAGTTGTCATAAACGTTGTAGAGCATTTTATAGGAAATTGCGCTGTCCTTGCAAGTATAAGAAGCAGGTGGCTAGGTAATGTTTTGTTGTCAAGGTGATAAGGAATAGAGTATTTAGACGGAAAAAACTGGCATCAGTTGGTAAATTACATCTTGGAGAGTAAGAAAATCAGAGATAGTTTGATAATAGAGTTTAATTATTAGTTTTGAATAAATATCGGTGATCTATTACAATTTATATGAGTAGAGTCTGGGGTGATCTGGCGCCAAAAGTGGTGGGGGAAAGTCATTGGGTTAGGTCCTAACCTAACCTAACATTTTTGGATTTTGGGTTTTTTTGGGGGGGTCCTAACCTAACCTAACATTTTTTGGAATTTTTGGATTTTTGGGAATTTTTGAAGTGATAACTTCTATTGGCCCGTTGGGCACTTTCGACTTGGCTATGTTTTCGAAATCTCGCGTCACGCCAGATTTCTCGCGAGATCTCGCGTCACGCCAGATTTCTCGCGAGATCTCGCGTCACGCCAGATTTCCCGCGAGATCTCGCATCACGCCAGATTTCTCGCGAGATCTCGCGTCACGCCTTTTTGTTTTTTATTTTTTCGTATACTAATTGTTTTTATAACAATTCAAAATATGTCATACAATTTAAATGTATGAATACCGAGAATTCTAGTAAAAAATTTAATATAATCTCATGCATATTTACTGATAACTAAAATAAAAAATTAAGAATACTTGCCAGTTATTAATAATCTGTTATTAAATAATTAATTACGTCATTCCAAAATATGTAATAACATTTTTCAAAATATATCGACTTGTGTAATTTTTTTATCCTTATTCCTCCTCCTCTAATATTAGTACGGACAAAAAAATATAAATTGGTCATAGAAGTTATCACTTCCAACGTGTGGTCTTAAGCACACTATTTAATTTTTTTTGAAATTTTGGGAATTTTGGATTTTTAAAGATTTTGGGACATTTTGAGCCGCCATCTTTTTTTGGCAGCCATCTTGTTTTGTAATAATTAATGTTTAATTTAATTTAATTTTTGGCTTTGAAAAAAGTTTGGGTGTCTCCGAGAGTCGAACCCGGTATCACCATGACCCGAGTCCACGACGTAACCGGTTAGGCTACGGCCGCTCTCTTGGTATAGAATGTTTTAGTCGGGTATATAAGTTTATCATCCGTCAGCAACCTTGTATCAGATACATGGTGTTATAGTGTCGTCGGGATATAGTATAAATTGTATTATAACAACCCGAACATTACCGATCGTTCCCGAACCCAACCGAAGGTCACTTAGAAGAAATTATTAGCTTTAAATTGTTATAGTGTTGTCGGGATATAGTATAAATTGCATTATAACAACCCGAACATTACCGATCGTCCCCGAATCGGACTTAGAGAAATTAAGAGCTTTAAATGTTATAGTACCCTTGTAATATAGTATAAATTGCATAATATAACCCCGAACACTACCGATCGCCCCCGAGTAAATCCGAATCGGACTTAGTCAAAATTAAGACTCGCAAACCGGTATTTTCCGAACGTAAGGCTCTCCCGCAACCCCCGAAAGTCGTACTTGGGCGAAATAAATCTTAGGCTGACCATAGGCGTTGCCGCACCCCCTTGTAATATATTTCTACCGGTCTTACCCGAACCAAAACGATGGACTTGACCCAGCTTAGGCTTTGCTGTACCCTGAATTATTTTTATAAAATGTGTTATAACGAATGTAAAACCGAGCTAACCCGAAAGTAAGGTTCTGTCCGAGTTCAATCGAAGGACACTTAGCCGAAATAAAACTTTAGAGGTACTATACATTCGAGGGTCCCATATATTTTAGGGGCCCCTTCATCTAAGGGGCCCAAACAATCGAGAGCCCCGCATTTTAGGGGCCCCTTCATCCAAATGGCCTAAATATTCGAGGTCCCCGTAAATTTTAGGGGCCCCTTCATCTAAGGGGGCCAAACAATCTAGGGCCCCTCATTTTAGGGGCCCCTTCATCCAAATGGCCTAAATATTCGAGGGCCCTGTAAATGTTTGGGGCCCCATCATCTAAGGTGCCCAAACATTCGAGGGCCCCGAATTTTAGGGGCCCCATCATCCAAATGGTCTAAACATTCGAGGGCCCCGTAAATTTTACGGGCCCCATCATCTAAGGGGCTCAAACATTCGAGAGCCCCGATGGTTTATCTAACTTATCTTTTTCAACCTCCGCGGTCCGCACAGGTTATTTTTAGATGCGTGTTAGCTCGCAACGATTGCTATTTAATGTAAAGGCAGCTATTCAGCGCCTTCCTGTATTCCCCAATAGATTCCCCAAGTAGTTGGTTGAAATCATATAAACTTAATTTTGTAAACTCACGCAACGGTTACAATTTGGTGTACAGGCAGCTATTCAGCGCCTTCCTGTATTCCCCAATAGATTCCCCAAGTAGTTGGTTGAAATCATATAAACTTAATTTTGTAAACTCACGCAAAGGTTACAATTTGGTGTACAGGCAGCTATTCAGCGCCTTCGTGTGTAGACAGATTCCCCAGCAATACGGTTATTAATATAAAGTGCGCGTTAGCACGCAATGGATAAAGTGTGCGTTATCAAGCAGCGGGTTTTATAAGATGTACACTAGGCAGCTATTCAGCGCCTGTATAGACAGATTTCCCAGCAATACGGTTATTAATATAAAGTGCGCGTTAGCACGCAATGGATAAAGTGCGCGTTATCAAGCAGCGGGTTTTATTAGATGTACAGAGGCAGCTATTCAGCGCCTGTATAGACAGATTCCCCAGCAATACGTTTATTAATATAACTTATTATGCTTATCGCCATTCCGACTATTGTTATATATAAAATATAATTACAACTTACCGTCGTCAATAGTCAATTGTCGTATAAATTCTTCAAACGACGGCCGTTTCGGCTTATTCTGCCATTTTCAAGTTAAAATTTGTTGGATGAATTAATCCGTTGTCACACATCATATACACATTTACACACAAACATTCAGAATAAATTATAAAAAACACACAACAAAAATTTACTATTATGAAATCACATGTCTTGTGGGCCCACTGTCTCGCACTGTACTGATGTCATCAAAGTTCACTGGGTTGCAATTTTCAATAGATTGTTATCAATTACGTGGTGGGGGGAGTTTATTTGGTCTCTGCTTCTGTTATAATTGTATCAAATAAAACATTGGAATCAAATCCAAGCTTTTCATTAAGTATGGTATGCGGTTCAGTTTTAAACATTTTATATATTTCATATTGTTCTAAAACATTTAATAATTTGCCCTTTTCGCAGTGGTGGAGTATTCTTAAGGTATGGTCTATTGTATTGTAATTGTGGTTAAGATTGATGAGGTGTTCAGTATATTTGGATTCAACACCTTGTAGGCGTAGAGTTTGTTTACTAGTGGGGATGTGCTCCTTGAACCTCGTCTTGAACGATCTACCCGTCTGTCCAATGTATTTCATCTGGCAGTCGGCGCATGATAATTCATAAACACCAGTGCTGTCAAATTTGTCTCTATTATTCCTGTTTGTGTTAATCATCCTTTGTAAATTATATCCTGTTTTAAATGCTGTAGTGTATCCTTGTTTCTTAAAGATGTTGCTGACAATGTGCTGTAACTCTTCATTGTATTGTAACACTATATATTTATTCTCCGATTTTACCTTTGGTTTCCTAGACTTATTTTCTTGTTTTTTTAAAATTCTGTCAACAATAGATGGTGGATATCCATTTTTGATGGCAATGTGTTTAATAGTATTGATTTCATTGTTGAAATCTTCTTTGTGCATGGGTATGTTACGGAGTCTGTAAACGAAACTGTTATAAGCTGCCATTTTGTGTGATGTAGGGTGGTTGGACGATGCGTGGATAGTATGGTCAGTATGGGTAGGTTTTCGATATATTTTAAAACTATGGCTTCCGTTTGACAATGTTATTGTTATGTCAAGGAAATTGATGCAGTTTTTCTGTTGTATCTCAGTTGTGAAGTTCAGATTAGGGTGTAAACTGTTCAGGTATGTGGCAAAATTTGTTATTTGCCTATTTGTGCCATTGTATAATACGATTATATCGTCTACATACCTGTGGTAGTATATGATGTTTTTGCGGTGTTTATTTACGTTATTGATGATGTGGTTTGTTTCAATGTAATTCAAGAATATTTCCGCCATGATGCTTGACAACGGACATCCCATCACTAATCCGTTGTCTTGGCTATAATATTTGTCGTTAAACTGGAAGTAATTCTGAGACAAACAAATGTTAAGTAATATTATTAATTCATCAATTGCTTCGTCTTTCATTGTTTTATTGGCTTTTAATATACTTGATAGTATGCAAACAGTTTCATTAACCGGGATATTAGTGTACAAGTTTGTGATGTCAAATGACACTAGAGTTGCGCCAGACTTGACTTTAATGTCTTTAATTTTTGATATTAAATCATATGTGTTTTTTAAATTGTAGTTATTATCAAATTTAACGTGTGAACGAATAATTCTATCCAAGGTTTTAGTCAATCTGTATGATGGCGAGCTTCTAAAGTTTACCAATGGTCTGATAGGGTGATCTGGTTTGTGTGTCTTGGGTAAAGCTTTCAAAAACGGGGCGAAAGGTTTAATCATTTTGTTGTGTCTTATCTCGTCGTCATTAAGTAAATGTTTGCACCTGTTAATGGCTCCTTTAATTTGTGAGTTGAATTTACTAGTAGGATCTTTTTTTAATTCTTTTATACCATTGTTATTAAAAAATTCTAGCGTTTTATTTACGTAATTATCTTTGTGTATTATTACGGTGGTGTTACCTTTGTCCGCTTTCGTGATAACTATGTTCTCAGTTTGTAATTTTTTGCGCAAATTGGTGGCGACAATTTCCTCATGACAAGGGACTGTATTCCTGGGCATATTATTTCTGAGAATTATTGATTTGACCTTCTCATTTAAAAGTACTCTAGTAGAAGTTTGTTTGTCTTTAGGTAGGGACTGTATTGCAGACTCAATATCGATAAGCGAGCTCTTCAGTTTGTTCTGTTTACTGAATATATTGTGTTTAAGACCCTTATCTAACAACGACATTTCTTGTTTGTTAAAAACACAGTCAGTTAAATTAATAGTTCTGGGATAGAAATCATGTTCGCATGGGGTTGTTTGTTCCTGCCGAATTTGGTTATCTAATTCTAGGGTCTTATTAGATGTACACTAGGCAGCTATTCAGCGCCTGTATAGACAGATTTCCCAGCAATACGGTTATTAATATAAAGTAAGCGTTAGCACGCAATGGATAAAGTGCGCGTTAGCAAGCAGCGGTTATTATTAGATGTACACTTAGGCAGCTATTCAGCGCCTTCGTGTGTAGACAAATTCCTCGCATAGTTGGTTGAAATCATACAAAGTGCGTGTTAGCACGCAATGGATAAAGTGCGCGTTGGCACGCAACGGTTATTAATATAAAGTTCGCGTTATCAAGCAACGGTTATTATTAGATGTACATTAGACAACTATTCAGCGCCTTCGTGTGTAGACAAATTCCTCGCATAGTTGGTTAAAATCATACAAAGTGCGTGTTAGCACGCAATGGATAAAGTGCGCGTT
>JAGFPH010001773.1:29678-42004 GCA_018207615.1 Philaenus spumarius | reverse complement strand
CGCGTTATCAAGCAACGGTTATTATTAGATGTACATTTAGACAACTATTCAGCGCCTTCGTGTGTAGACAAATTTCTCGCATAGTTGGTTGAAATCATACAAAGTGCGTGTTAGCACGCAATGGATAAAGTGCGCGTTGGCACGCAACGGTTATTAATATAAAGTTCGCGTTATCAAGCAACGGTTATTATTAGATGTACATTTAGACAACTATTCAGCGCCTTCGTGTGTAGACAAATTCCTCGCATAGTTGGTTGAAATCATACAAAGTGCGTGTTAGCACGCAATGGATAAAGTGCGCGTTGGCACGCAACGGTTATTAATATAAAGTGCGCGTTATCAAGCAACGGTTATTATTAGATGTACATTTAGACAACTATTCAGCGCCTTCGTGTGTAGACAGACTCCCCGCATACTTTTAATAATAAAAAAATTTCTCAACTGAGGCAGCGATTCATCGCCATCGTGTGTAGACAGATTCCTCGCATAGTTTGTTAAAACCATACAAAGTGCGTGTTAGCACGCAATGGATAAAGTGCGCGTTGGCACGCAACGGTTATTAATATAAAGTGCGCGTTATCGAGCAACGGTTATTATTAGATGTACATTTAGACAACTATTATTCTAGAGTTGATAGTGGTCATGCTAAATTATTGAAATATAAAACCTAAGCCGAGGGTTACACGTGTAAGAATGCGTTACTTGCAAATTTGCATCCGTTGTTCTACCAGCAAGCATGGCTTGGCTTTATCTTATTTGTGCATTCGGTAAGTAAACATATGTTAATTTTCTCTCTGTGATTTATAAGTGTTCATAATTTGTGCTAATTGTTTAAATATTATTTATACATTTATAGTTTTATCTGTGTTTTAATATTAATTGGTCCATACATTTTACTTTTTTATAATAAATTCAAAACTATTTATATTTTAAACATTATATATTTTAAACTTTTACATTTTAACATTTTAAATTCAAAACTTTTACAGTTTAAACTTTATATATTTCAAACGTTTATATTTTAATTTCAAAACTTTATTTTAATTTTACATATTTTAAATTTATTTTAATAAAATGTCTGCAGTTTACATTGTGTCAGACGTTAAGTCGTATGTAACACAATTTCGCATTCAAGGTAACAGCGTAACGTTCAAGTTCAATTCGCCGCCGGAAGGAGTTGATGAAATTTCATGGGTCAGACAAGGTTTGGGTGAACTTGTAGAAACCATGACTAAAGACTGTACTGACGGAGACTATTTAGGTTTTACACTGCATAGTTTAAATTTTAAAAACAAAGAGCCGGGGTTTGTTGCATTTAAACCGGCTGAAGACATAAACGCTGACATTCTGTGGAAAATTGTTGGCGGTATAATTCAGAGTAATGCAGAATCATGTACAACTAGCGATATCTTTACGGTGAAATGTACAAAAGTCAGTGTCCCTAAGGGACGAGGAAAACGTGTTAGGCCAGGGTTGTATAACAATTTCGAAGAAGAGTGCTCCGGACGTAAAGGCATACTAGTAATTAAAAATACGGATTCGCTCTGTCTCCCTCGCGCACTAGTGGTCGCAAAGGCCCATTGCGAGAAAAACCCGCGTTACAAGGTAATTGCGGATTGTAGAAAAAAAGTACAAATGGAAGAGGCTAAAAAGCTTATGACGGCAGCGGGGGTTGAAATCACCGAAGTAGGCGCTGGAATCCCCGAATTGGAAAAGTTCCAAAATTTTCTCCCGGAGCAAAAAATTACGGTTTACAACTACGGACGCAGAGGCCATGAAATCTATTTCGAGCGTGAGGTAGCAAATCCGCGCTACACTCTAAATTTAATTTTTAAAGATGGCCACTACAATGTAATTACTAGTTTGACCGCGGCCTTTGCTTGTAGTTATTTCTGCGAAACATGCCACACTCCTTTCAACCAACGCTGTGTACATAAGTGTTCGAGTACGTGTTACACCTGTAAACGTTCTCCGGCCTGCGTGTTGCTAAACGACGAAATCCATTGCGTCGATTGCAACAGGCAGTTCAAAAACCGCGATTGCTTTTCGGCTCACCTAAAAGGTATCTGTCGAAACATAAGGAAGTGCCCCGACTGTCAAAAAATTGTCATATTCGACAAGCGACACTCAAATCACGTGTGTGGGCAGTGTATTGCAAAATGTGCAGAGAGTATTTGGCCCCTGACCACAAATGCTACATGCGCATCGATACACGTAAGCCCCCGATGGAAAATGTCCTATACATTTTCTTCGACTTGGAAACACGTCAAGACGAAGTACGTGACAATGCCAATGTCCACCGCGTAAACTTGTGCGTGTCCCAGCAACACTGCTGGCTATGTATCAAGGGCGGGGCTTGTGACATATGTAAAGACCGCACTCGTGTTTTCACAGAAGATCCGGTCAATCAGTTTATGGCATACGTCATGGAGGTGCGCAAAGCGTACAAAAAGGTGTGTGTCATAGCACATAACGGCCAATCTTTCGATTTTCAGTTTCTTCTCAAGTACGTGCTTGAAGAAACACAATTCACCCCCAAACTGATCACACGAGGCACCAAGATCATATTGATGGAAATCGATAATGTTAAATTTATCGACTCCCTCAATTACATGCCCATGCCACTTTCAAAGCTGCCGAAAGCTTTTGATCTCCCTGAGGAAAAAAAGAAAGGATACTTCCCCCACCTGTTCAACACGATTGCCAATCAAAATTACGTAGGCCCGATCCCCGAAAAAGAATTCTATTGTCCCGACTCTATGTTCGACAAAGGACACAAAGAGTTTAAAAATTGGCACGATGAGCAGGTGCGTAATGACTACGTATTCGACTTCCAGAAGGAAATCCTCGAGTACTGCCATTCGGATGTGGACATTTTGGCACAAGCGTGCATAAAGTTCAGGGCGTCTTTCCTCCAAGAGTGTAGAGTAGACCCTTTTTTGGAGGCTGTAACGATAGCCAGCGCCTGTAACCTAGCTTTTCGTAGAAACTTCTTAAAAAAAGACACCATCAGCATAATCCCTAAACACGGTTACAGGCTTGCAGACAACCAGTCGTCCGTTGCCCTAAAATGGCTGATATGGGAATCCAATCAGAGGGGTGTGCAGATACAACACGCTGGTAACGGTCGTGAAACTAAAATCGACGGCTCCAAAGTCGATGGCTTTGACGGCAGTCGTATTTACGAGTTTCATGGGTGTTACTGGCATGGGTGTACAAAGTGTTACCCTAATGGACGTGATGAACCCTTAGAGGACGATCCTTCGGACACCCTCAACGTGAGACTGGAGAGAACAAGAGCCAAAACGGCCAAACTTTCCAGCAAGCACGAAGTAGTCGAGATGTGGGAATGCCAGTTTAAAAAAATGTCAAAAAAGAATCCCTAAATGACCTACCTGGATTCCCACCCGATTCTCAACACCGTGCCGCTCAACCCCCGAGACGCCTTTTTCGGAGGGCGTACTGGAAACACAAAGTCGTACGCGAAATGTAATCAGGGCGAGACCATCCAGTACGTCGACGTCTGTTCCCTCTACCCATGGGTGTGCAAGTACGGCAAATACCCCGTCGGACACCCCACCATCCACGTAGGCGATCAAGACTGCAGAGTCCAAGGAATGGAAGTTGACGGTCTTTTGAAATGCACCGTACTGCCTCCTCGCCAACTGTATCACCCCGTACTGCCAACAAAAATGAACAGTAAATTAATGTTTATCCTGTGTCGCACTTGCGGAGAAAATTTGGTTTCC
Organism: Philaenus spumarius; assembly: GCA_018207615.1. Taxonomy (NCBI): domain Eukaryota; kingdom Metazoa; phylum Arthropoda; class Insecta; order Hemiptera; family Aphrophoridae; genus Philaenus; species Philaenus spumarius. Next base: position 38,255 of record JAGFPH010001773.1, on the reverse strand, counting down.
GGAGACTGTTGCCATTCCGTAGATGAGAGGAAATTGACTGGAACTTGGACCATGGACGAGATCCGAAAGGCCATCGAAAAAGGGTACATCATTACGGAGATGCACGAGCTCTGGCAGTATGAAACAGTCTCCGGAGATAATGGTCTCTTTCTTGATTTCATTAACCAGTTCCTCAAAATCAAGCAAGAGGCTTCGAATTTTCCTCTGTGGTGTGACACCGACCCCCTAAAACAAAAATATATCGATAAGTACCACGAAAACGAAGGCATCCGACTCGACAGTGGGAATATTTGTAAAAACGAGGGCCGCCGATCCCTCGCAAAATTAATGTTAAATTCTTTTTGGGGAAAATTTGGCCAACGCGAAAATCAAACAAAAACCGCGATATTGACAACCGTCCGTTCTTTTTAAACTCATAACCAACCCCTCCGTGGACGTAAACAACATCCAAGAGGTTAACCAGGAGGTGGTTGTAGTAAGTTGGCAGTACACGGAAGACTCGCGTGAAATACTCCCTACCGTAAATGTCGTATTAGCCGCGTATACGACAGCCCAGGCCAGACTTAAATTGTACGAATACCTGGATGTCCTGGGTGACATGGTCTGTTATTACGACACTGACAGTGTCATATACATGCTCAAGGAGGGAGGCCGAAAAATTTCCACAGGCGACTACCTTGGACAGATGACTGACGAACTGACTGACTACGGCCCCGGTTCGTACATTTCAGAGTTTGTTTCTGGAGGTCCAAAAACCTACGGTTACAAAGTTCTGTCACCTACGACCGGGCAGACACATACGGTTTGCAAAGTTAAAGGTCTGACCCTGAACCTACGCACTTCGGAGGCGGTGAATTTTGAGACACTTCACCGTTTGGTCACAGATCCCGACCAAACGATTCTTACGGACGAGAGCAGGATCCGTAGAACGAAAGATCGAAACGTTGTTACCGTGATGGAATCAAAATTATTCAGAATTACTGGTGCTAAGAGAAAGAGAGATGGTGAGCACAATACGTTGCCTTACGGCTATAAGAAAGCACGTATAAACTAAATTTTAATTTACTTGAGTTGGACCAATTTTTATAAAAAATTTTAATAACACAAATAAAATTAATTAATTTTTTTAAATTCTACTTAATGTTTATATTTTTAAATTCTACTTAATTTTTATATTTTTAAATTCTACTTAATTTTTATATTTTTAAATTCTACTTAATTTTTATATTTTTAAATTCTACTTAGCACATTTTTTAAAATTGAGAGAGAATTATATATGTTTGACTTACTGCACCAGGTGTATGTGGCCCTCTGGCGTGGAATGCTGTACTGCTATCAACCCCGTAAGGCCAAAAGTAACGGAGATGCCAAAATTTATGTTTGGGCATCACGGGAGCAGGCGGGTGTGGGGCCTGCTTCACCCCTTCAGGGGTTTACATACTCTCACAAATATAATAAAATAATCAACATAACCTTATATGTTCTATTATATCCTAAATTACCAACCCATCCCTTACATACCCTAACGAGTACTAGGTTGTTTAGGTTAGGTTTACATACCTTGTCCCGCATGATATCCCAGTCAGTCGAACGATGGACGTGAGAAGTGCTATAGCTACGGAGCTTCACAATCCCGCGAGAAGAAATTTCAAAACTAGACGTGTGACTTTGAAAGGGTTAACAGATTTGTTCCAAGCGGATTTAGTGGAGATGATACCTTACGCTAAAGTGAACAACGGATTCAAGTACATAATGACCGTTATAAATTGTCTTTCCAAGTTTGCTTTTGCCGTGCCTATAAAGTCGAAATCTGGGTTGGACGTAGCGGCCGCGTTGGAACCGATATTTGACAATCATAAGATGAAAAATTTCCAAACCGATCAGGGTAAGGAATTTTTCAACGCGCACGTGCAAAAATTAGTGCGAAAACACAAAATAAACCATTACTCGACTTATTCCGATAAAAAAGCGTCCATAGTGGAATGGTTGAATCGTACATTGAAAAATCGAATGTGGCGTGAATTTACGGCCCGCGGCAATTACGAGGGGTCGATTTATTACCGATTATAGTAAAGTCGTACATTAATACCGTGCACAGTACTATAGGTATGAAACCCGCTAAAGTTTTGAAAAAGCACGAGAACATGCTTTTTGCTAAATTGGCTGGTAAACCCTCAAGAAAAAACAGGGAGCCTAAATTTAAAGTAGACAATAAAGTTAGAATTTCCAAGTATAAAAAGACATTCGCTAAAGGCTATCTACCCAACTGGACAAACGAAGTGTTTACCGTGTACGCTACGGTGCCTACGAAACCACCCACATATGTTTTGACCGTGGGCGATGTTTATCTCGTGGAAAAAGTACTGCGCGCGAAAGGTAACAAATTGCTAGTGAAATGGCAAGGGTTCGACAAAACGCACAATTCGTGGATAGATAAGAACAAACTAGTTGCGTGAGACGGAGTACCGTAGAGTCGGAGCACGAAAGCCTCACGTTAAAAGAAGAAACTCTGTTAAATTTACCTTAGTATCTATTCACAATGCGTGTTGAAAGTATGACGCACACGCTTCCGATGTCAAACTTTGACGAATACCTACCGGAAATAAATAATACCGAGAAACGTCACAGTCCGTTGTTGCCAAATACTATTAGGTGTATTGTGTGTGGACCTTCGAATTGCGGTAAAGCCAATGTAGTATTCAATTTACTGTTCGAACCGTACGGTTTGAAGTTCGCAAATATTTACGTATTTTCCAAATCTCTGCATCAGCCTAAATATAAACTTTTGGAAAATATTTTTGAAGATTCGGGTATCGGATATTTCCCTTATTCGGATAGCGATAGTGTCATTGCCCCCGACGAGGCAGAATCAGATTCCGTTATGCTGTTCGACGATATAGCTTGCGAAAAACACGATAATATACGTAGTTACTTTACCATGGGGCGTCACAAGAACATAGATTCTTTTTATTTGGGACAGACTTATTCCAGAATCCCCAAGCAGCTGATCCGCGACAACGCAAACCTTTTGGTAGTATTTAAACAAGACGAGATGAACCTAAGACACATTTTCACCGATCACGTCACGCCGGACGTATCGTTTGGAGTTTTTAATAAAGATATCTGTGCTCTCGCTTCGAAAGATAAACACGGGTTTGCGGTCATAGACAAAGACAGTGAGATTGCCGGCGGGCGTTATCGACTAGGATTCGATCGTATTGTAAAAGATATATAATACGATATATCATATCAACCCCTAACCCTACAGCAACAAGACTTTCCGCACCCAAATCCAATCTTCGTAACTAGTCGAGCTTAAGTATACCTTCATTTCGTAATATGTCGTCGTCCGAACAGGTCACCCTCGAGATAACCCGTCTTAGGGACGCTATCAAGAGGAAATACGAGCAGATGAGGTACGGAAAAGCTGATGCGGACCAATTTCTCTCGAAAAAATACAAGCCTATTATTAACGAGCTGTCAAAAATACGGGGGCTATCGAATGTAAAAACAGAGATCAATGATGAACCGATGATCGTTGACGAGCCCCCGACAATTGCTGAAACTTTTGATACTAAAACAAAGAAAGAAGACGAACCCATTGCGGGGGCTTCCCCAACTCTAGGACCTAGTTTTATGGAAAAGGAAACAGTCGCTGAAACTCTCGATTCCGTGACTGATTTATTGTCAACTCCGGAGGGTCGTAGCGAAGCCGTAAACTATGTGAACGACACGTTCAAGCATCCTCTTACACGTAGGTACATGCTTAAAATGATGACGGATAGGCCTAAGAAAAACGCTATAGATCACGTCTACGAACCGAGGATCGCAGACGAAGAGCTTATGGTAGGGGATAAAAATCTACAATTTACAGATGATGGGGAAATAACGATAGACGGTACTAACTATAAAGCAACGGTGGGGTTGTACGAGTTACTATTTAAACGTTCGCCCCAAGACGGTTTGTACACAGAGGCAGACTTGATCGCTTACAATGATATCTGTTTGAAATCCAATGCCTACAAAAGACAATACGATCCGCAAGGTCGGATCAATCGGAATCCAAAGTCGGTTAAATACAATAAAATTATAATACAATTGTTCCCACCCAAAACGTATACTGGAAAAGGGTACTCTTACTGGGACGATCCGAACGAATTGTGCGACCAATTGAGACTCTTATTAGCATCAAATGACGCAGGTCATACGGGCCACACGAACGAGATTGCGTCTATCGTGGAGGAACTACGGGGAGCTAGGCTGATAAAAGGTCTGGGAAACCAAAAAATTAGATCATTGATAAGTGAGCGTCGACAAATTCGGACGTTACTCTGAGGCATTGGCGACCCAAAAACAGGGTCCTAAAGGTGTAGGTTTTAATCTTACCGCTGAAGGAAACTACGATATTCTGAATAAACTGTTATGTAATGTTGGTCACCCCAAATTTGAAAACGATGCGGTCAACAAGTACTACGTAGATAGTATAATACCTGTAGATGGTGATAAGTGGAATTTTGGAGCTAAAAAAAAAACTAATATCAAGAGTGGTACTTAAATAACGGATGCCATCAACCTTGATCAGTTCTCTAAATATAAGTCGTGGGTTGAAAACAGCGCGATTCTCAAAAGGCCTGTTGATCCTTTCCAAACATACGGTGAAGAGTTTTTCGATGTTAAACGTAAACGTATATGTAACGTAAAAACTCCAAAGGGTGGGGAGGACGCTGCGACTAAAGCCTATGTGGATAACAAAATAACTAGAAACGCAATTAATTTTGAATTCTTTACAAAAAACGCATTACTCTAACACCTGGAAAAGATACATTTAATGCTAGCTCAGCACGAATTACTTTGTTACGCGATGGAATAGGCGATTCGGACGCTGTAAATAAACGTCAATTGACCGAGTTAATTAAAGTAACGGAAGACGAATATAAACGTGAACTTGATAAGTTGGAAGTAAAAATACGTCAGGAATTTCGTAAGGAACTGGTAATGCTCTCGCACGGTATTAGGACACACTACGGTAGAGGAACAAAACCTAAACGTATAGATGAATATAATCATTGGGGCGAGGTATGGAAACACGGTACATAAATAATATCTCGTCTTTTTAGTTTAGTTTACAAATGGCGAAGTCACGATCAACATCTGTCAGTCGCAAGCGAAGAGTTGTCAGGAAAGGACGTGGTCTCTTTTCAAGTGTATTGAGCGCTGGTGATAAAGTTTTGAATAAAGCTATAGATTTTCTCCCTATCGAGCTCCACTTACCGGGGTACAACTACTGCGGACCCGGCACGAAATTAGCCAAGAGGTTAGCGCGTGGCGATAAAGGTGTAAACCCGCTGGACGAGGCCTGTAAAGAGCACGACATAGTCTACAGCAAGTATAACGACTCGGAGAGACGTAGAGCAGCCGATACAAAGTTAGCGGAACGGGCTTGGAGCAGGGTTAAAGCGATTAACGCTAGCTTAGGTGAAAAAGCGGCCGCCTGGGCCGTAACGAACGCGATGAAATTGAAAACAAAAATTGGAGGTGTCAAGAGGAAAAGGAGGAGGTCTGGGAAAAAGTCAGTAGAGCAGTTGTTGAAACAACTCGAGGGTAAAGGGCTTTACTTGAAACCGTATAAGAAAAAGGAGCTGGTAAAAGAAAGAGGAGTGGTAAAAAAAACGTCATTAGATTCAATACCAATCAGACCATTGACTAAAATCGACTTGGAAAAATACGCTGCTAAATTTAAAATACCGCACTTTAGGGGAGTTTACATGAGGGATACACTCCCTTTGCGACCTTTCAAAAACGAGACGGCGATCGTGAATTTGGACAGTATAAGTGGCGAGGGAACGCATTGGGTGTGTTATAGAAAACGGGGAGACAACGTCGAGTACTTTGACAGTTTTGGAAATCTAAGACCACCTTTAGAATTGACTCGATATTTTGGTCAAAACGCTTCGGTTCACTATAATTACAGACAGCATCAGACGGGCGACTCAGTCGTCTGCGGACATTTGTGCTTAAAGTTTCTATCGCAATGAGTATCGTTTTGTCTGGTAACAGTTCCACACTTTCGTGCAATTTCTTCCCGCCACTCGACCTCGACGGCGGAGAGTGGGAAATCGGCCTTACAGATCTGTCCACTTACAATTCTATTCCAAACGTAATAGACGGCGTTAAAAACAATCTTAAAATCAAATTAAATGAACTGGGTTATGCGGAAATTCGTATGCCGACAGGATCGTATGAAATCGAAGACATGGAAAGATATATTGTAGCCGAACTCGACCCCAAAGGAGTTACATTTTCACTGAAACCAAATAACAACACTTTGAAAGCGGAAGTTCAATGTTCACGACAAATTCAATTCGAGGCCGGCTCCATCGGTCAATTACTAGGTTTTAACAACAACGTATTGGAAGCTAATACGAAACACGTATCCGATTCTCAGGTCAACATTATCAGAGTGAGTGTGATCCGTGTAGAGTGCAATATAGTGGCTGGATCGTTTCAAAATGGTGTCGAGTGTCACATTATGCACGAGTTCTACCCCCAAGTTGCCCCGGGCTACAAGATTGTAGAAACGCCGTTTAATATAATATATTTACCCGTCAAAGTGAAAACTGTTCATAATGCGACAGGGAGTCTGAGGGATCAGAACGGGGAGTTGATTGATTTTAGAGGCGAGTCGGTTTCAGTGAGATTGCATTTAAGGCAAAAAATGGGACTCGTATTTAACGAGCGCCAGTATAAGCCGGTGTTCAGTACGCATCAAGCCTCGACAGGGTTAACACAGCTCAACATTCGTTTCCTCAGATCGTTAGGATTCAAAATCGATAATGGATTTTCTAGCAATCGATAGTGCTGCCGAATACAATGACGTCATCAGCGGTATGGAATACCATTCGCACCGTCCTTATGCGTCAGCCTCTTATTTAAATAATGATGAAATTCGTATACCTATCAATCAACAGGACGTGATTACGGCTCCGTTTGATAGTCTACTGTATATCAAAGGCAAGTTGCTCGGGAAAACAACTACTAATACGGATGCGTCCATAAAGTTGGTAAATAACGCGGTAGCATTTCTGTTTGACGATATACGCTATGAAATCGCTGCAAACGAAGTGGATCGAACGAGAAACGTTGGAATCTCGAGTACGATTAAGAACCTTTTGTCGTTGCGGGAAATTGAAAAGAATAAACTCGCGAATGCTGGCTGGCTGGGGGCTGGTCAAACACAGGATGTTTCGATATTTACAATCTCGGTACCGTTGAAAATGCTTATGGGTTTTTTCGAAGACTACAAGAGAATTGTGCTTAATGTAAAACAGGAACTCGTGCTTTTACGTTCATCGACCGATGTAAACGCTATAATTAGCGACGACGCTTCGAACGTGTCTCTAGAAATAACCAGCATACAGTGGAGAGTCCCCCATTTGACTGTATCGGATGCTTACAGAATGAAAATTTTGAAAATGATCGAACGCGACGCCGCAGTTCAAGTTCCGTTTAGAAGCTGGGAGATTCATGAATTTCCTACTCTCCCTCAGTCGCAGCAGATTTCTTGGACTGTGAAAACGGCTAATCAATTGGAAAAACCGCGTTACGTCATTCTAGCTTTTCAGACCGAAAGGAAGAATCAAATTAAAAAAGATGCCTCCATGTTCGACCGTTGTTCGGTGGACAATGTAAAACTTTATTTGAATTCCCAATACTTCCCCCTACGATAATATCCACGGGGACGTTTCGACTATGTACGAGATGTACTCTAGGTTTCAACAGTCTTACTATCAGCGCGAGTCGTCTCCGTGTATGAATATTGCTACATTCAAGGAAAAAGCCCCAATTTTTGTCATAGACTGTTCCAAACTGTGACGTTTTTAGACCTTCGCGCCATCTATATTTTTTTCTTTAATAAATATTACTTCTTACCGACTTTTTATAACTTCTGCCTTTACCTTCACCAACTTCCAGGTAGTTATCCTTTTCCCCACTAGACGCCGACTCTGTACAGTATCTGTACTTTCTGCTTTAGTAGGTGTGCCTATCTGTGCAGAGGTCGCTTTTATGCAAAGTCTTTCTCTGAGATACAGAACAGCTGACTTATTCTCGACCGTTAACCTTGACTTAGTGGTGGAACTTTCTAAAAAGTTAGCATTAAACTGCTACGTGACTATCCGTTATGTCTGCCTTATAAGGCTGCGCTATCTTTAACTATGTCGTGGTTTTTCTTTTTATTTAGTCGCGAGTAATGTGCGTGGCAAATTAATATGTCTTTATTATAAACCTTTACTTCTGAATACCAGGTATGTGGAATGTTTTAGCCTTACTTTTGTTAGTTATGAAATGTACTTGTTGTAAAATTTTATAAAGTTAGTTCCACCTTTTGCATTGTAAATAACTTTTCAAACTCATACAGTTTTATTCAAAACCTATGTATTTCATTTTCTACAGTCTAACTTTAAACTTTAACTCTTACAGCCTAAAAATTTTAAATGTTATGCTATGTTATGCATTTACTACACCTTAGCCAATTTTAAACAAAAGACTAGCCTATACAGTTTTTCTGTACAACTTTAA
>JAGFPH010001773.1:7365-19878 GCA_018207615.1 Philaenus spumarius | reverse complement strand
ATACATCGCAGCCGCCGTCTTGACTATACGCGATGTAGGATGTATAACGTAGTCTAATTAACTATAAGTATGAGTATACTGAAAGGGTGGAAGTCTATGGAAAGGGAAAGTCTACCATTAGAAGACTTAAGTATGTAGATGGTGTCATTCCGGCTCGGGGCAACACTCACTAGAAGCAAAAGTACACTATAGTCCGATTAAAAACATCGATGTACAATAATAATTGTTGTACATCGATGGATTAAATAACTTCAAACCTGGCGGAGCGGCTGCGGTGGCAGCACAAACTCAACTTCAAATCGTTGATACATTAACAAAATTAGGAATAAAATGTTGAAACAAATGCAGTCGGATTCAGGGACTAATACTTCATAAAATTGTAGTTTTTTATGGATTTGTGATTGTAAGTTTTGACTCTGCCATGTGGTATTTTTCGAAAAAAACATGCATTTTTCTACTTACCCTTAAAACCCCTGTTTTTCAACAAATACAACTTGACAGCGTCAAAACGTACCATCGCAAGTCTACAAAAACTACACGCAAAAACTACACTATTATGTAGTATTAATCCTTGAATCCGACTATATCTATTCCAAAATTTTGTTCCTCGTTTTGTTAATAAATGTAGCAGCGTTGTGTAGTTGAGTTTGTACTGCCATCGCAGCTGCTCCTTGCCTATTATCCTCTACCATCCACTATTAAAAATGAACTAAAAAATCCTATATTTGTACTATTTTTAACATACGTGAGTTGTATAATAATAGCTGGGGGGAGGGGGTGATAGCGTCACTGCTGCACTGATATTTATAATTTATTGTTGAAAGCCCCATGTTAATTAATCATAAATTGTAGCAGTTACAGTGCTCTGAGTTTATGAGTCTTACTTAGCACATGTTTGAAGATCCCAACTAAAAGCAAAAATAAAGAGAGTTTTATTAAGCCTACTTCAAAGAAAGTATCGAGTATCGACTTTAAAAGCTAACCAAAGTATCAGCTAGTGTTAACGGTCACTATTAACGGTTTTATTCATGCTCGTTCTGCGCAACGAATCTGTCGGCCTGTGGTAAGCAGCCTGAATGCGGCCTGTGAGTAGATAGCCTGCTAGACCGGTCAACAGAGAATCTTTATGTAAAAGATTTAACGGCACACCGATTGCGTTATGACTTGAGGAATAGTTTGTAGATGAAAATACCAGCTTCGGAAACGATGATTTTTTATTGTAGAATTATTAAAACAACAAAAAAAATGACATTTTTTGTCTTTTGGAAGTTTTTCGATTATATAATGTAAATCATTTGATGGAACTCTATACTTTCAATGGTAAAGTTGTAGAACATTTTAAAACCTTTAAAATTAGACTTTGTAATAATTCATGTCCAATGCATAGCGCAACGCTCATTTATACACTGAACGAATTATTTTTCGAGGACAATTGGCGCAACCCGCATGACAATAAACGTGATGTTCCCAGTAATGGTAGTAGCATGACTATCTCCCGTAAGACCTGTAATGCACGGTGAACGTGGAATTGAGTGTACAGATACCGGCGCAAATACTGGCACTTGAGCAAACCGCTACTAGCCTGACTAAAAACATCAGTATCCGGTTCATCTCTGTTTACACTTTCACTTCTAAGGACGCACATGTGAGGTTGACACTGAACACTATGAGAAGCGGCTGACGCACAGTGCATTGCGTGGTTCACACGCCAACGGTCGTATTGGGAGTATTTTCACAACACGCTAAGCCCCGCATTGTGAGTATTTTCAACACACAATGCATTGCGTGCTTCGCACGCCAACCCCCGTATTGGGAGTATTTTTAATACACAGTGCATTGCGTGCTTTGCATACCAACCCCATATCGGGAGAATTTTCAATACACAGAGCATTGCGTGCTTTGCACGCCAATTTTAATCCTATGTGTGTCCGTTTTAAAATATTAGTGATTACTACGTAGAAAGGTTCAAAAATAAAAAATAAAATAATTTCTACTCATTTAGGCTATAAATATAAAAAATAAAAGGTCTGCTCCTAGCACAGGAATTACGAAATTTCGGTAGCAGTGAACGTGTTAAGGGTGACGTAAACATCTACTAGTTCGTTTGAAGGATGAGTCACATTAGAAAGCGGTATGGGAAAAAAATATCTCCACTTACGCCCTTTCCCCACACCCCCGGCCCATCGCGCCAGGGCAAGGCCGAGTGCCCGGATTCACGCTGATATCGGTACACTCTGACCAATGGCTCGGGCGTTTACAGTCGTGCTCAGGACCACATTTAATCAACTTCTCAGCATTTTTGCGGAAATATGAAATACACGTTTTAAGAATCACGATCTCTACTTTCAGAATCCGTTTGAAAATTTTAATTGGTCGCAAAAATAAATTTATATGCATTTTTCAAGATAACGATCTACATTGTTTAAAAAGATATTATGCAAAATATTATATACTAATAATAATAAAATGTTTTATTTGAGACATAATTACATTTTCAACCGATTCCGTTTCAATTAACACTCATTCAGCTATGGTCCGTAGATCGTCTACTGGGTTAAATATTAGACTATATACTACAGTTCCCACCTTGTGCGTGGTTAATCTACATTCCATTGACTCATTTTACACAATATTCCAAAGCTTTAACTTTTAAAATATCAAAACTACAAATTAAAAAATGCACATTTTTTACAGTTTTTGTTGATCCAGCAATTCCACAATCAAAAATCATTGTTTCCGAAGGTGGTATTTTCATCTGCAAACTATTCCTCGATTCATAGCGCAATCGGTTAGCTTTTAATTGTTTTTAAAGTTGCCTTTTGTTTTATCCAATGACGTCTATACAAAGTGGAACCTCAATGTAACGAATCTTGAGGGGTTTTGAAAAATACTTTATATCGAGTGATTTTTTATAATGAGGTATGTTGTATTGAGGTTTTGATGTCTAAAAGGCTACAATATATCTCTATATATTAAAAAATAATAATAATTAGCATGCAAAAACGAAAAAAGTGTATATAAATTTATTGTCGTCTTGATAAAGGGTCGAAAAATAAAAATACAAGAACAATAATAATTAAATATGAAGTTTTCTCAGTAATTTAATTAAAGTAACACAACCAAATGGACACTTTTCCAATGGTTAATATACGTTTCTAAGAAAATGTAGGACTGGTGTTACGCCAAAATGTCTACAAAATTTCAAGTGGTACTCAGTTACTAGAAGGTTGAGGACCCCTAACCTAGGGGATGTTTTTTTTTTCAAAAATCTGTCTCATATCTGTAACAGTATTTAGTACATTGGAAGGTTAAACCGTGGAATTATTGGAAAAAATGTGTGCATTGGTCATGGGCGCCCATGGCCACGCCCCCCCCCCTAGCTCCCAGGGAAAGGAAAATATTATGTATATTATTAATTATAGTCATGTATTTTTCTTTAAAGAGATTAGCACTAAAATATGTTTTAAATGTTATGTATAGACCTACTTATGATTTTACATATACAGGGTGGACCAGGCAAAGTGTGACAATAGCTAACTTTTAAAATACGATTCGGAAAAAATGTTTAAATAGAACATCTGCCCTTAATTTTTGATACCTTTTGGACTGTGAATAAACAAATTTCAAAATCCGCCATTTTGAATTCAAAATGGCGGCCATCTTCATTTTTTAAAATGGAAACCCCCATTTGTATGACGTATTTGGATTTTATGGGTAATTTTAAGACTTTTTTGTTCTTAATATTTTTTTGATAAACCTAACGGTTCTTCTGTAAAATGAAGTCGAAATTTAATTTTCTTACAGCTAATCTCATAAAGGTTACAATAACCAACAAACCATGCTTCAGAAAACAAACTTTTTTTAAATCAAATTAGTACAATAAAATATCAAACCATCACGTATATTTAAAATATCAAAATTTAATTAACCCATATATGCCCGTAACTTTTTTTTATGTTGATATTTTATCTGATTTTTTGTATACAAATACTACTAATAGAAAGAATACAGCTCAAATTTATTTATTTCTTAAACCGATAGGCCCTTGGGACCATGGGTCAAAAACGACCCCTTGGGAAAATATGCTGCAATTCATACTAATACTTAGTTATATGATATTGTTAATAATAATAGGTAAAACTGAAATAACATGAGCATATTTCATTAAAAAATTTAATATTTATTGGGAAAAATATATATTTACAATATTTATATCAACTAGAACTATTTATGGTACTCAATAAAACATTTATCGTGAAGTGGTACTTTACATCTCTGGCAAAGTTTTGTGGTTTTGTTTGAACAATGAGCACATCTTCGCCTCGGCTGTTTTGGAACAATGAAGTGACCACTGCTTTGCTTCACTGCATTTGCTGTTTTCTATCCTGTGACTTCGATGGCCCTGATAAAATTCGAGGAGTACCATATACTGTAAGTATTGTTCTTGCTAGATTGCGACGAAAACCAAGCATATCTAACGACTTATTGTATGGTCTTGAGAGTTGATAGGCATTATTTATGGAGACATCAATCAACCATAACATAATAGGAATATACCATTTCTTTCCTCTAATTGAAATTCGGTAGGCTGATATATTACCATCTAGTTGATCGACTCCACCCATGAACTGATTATATTGGTGGATTGCATTAGGTTGTGGAATCAAAATATTTTTCTTTTCTTCTGCCGAATAACGTTTTGCACTCCTCATTGGTTCTACTCCATGTTCGCTGGATAGAATTGTTACAACATTATTATCTCTCCACCTTATGGCCGTTATTCTTTGGTTGTTTGCAATTTTTACATCATACGTGCCTCTTTTTTCCTTTTGCATGGATTTGACTGCTTTCAAGGGACACTGTTTGGTACGGTTATCTCTGACTGTTCCAGTTACCTTAATTTTTTTTTCATTTCGATTAATAGATTTGGTGACATGAAAAAATTATCACAATAGATTGAAAAAGGAGTTTCTTTATGAACTTCTTTTAGTTTTGAAACTAAACCAACCACAACATTTTCTCCAAGACTGCCAACTCTCGTATCTTCTTCTTTTTTGTTTCCTTGATATAAATCAACGTTGAGGCAATACCCCAGTTTGGTTGCAATCACCCAAGCTTTGAAACCAAAACGAATTGGTTTACCCTTTATATGCTGTTTGCAGCCATGGCGTCCAAAATAGGGTATCATAGATTCGTCTATACTCAAATCTTTTTCCATGTTCGCATACAAAATAATTTTTTTAATTAGAATGTTACACAACGGCCTAACCTTAGCCATTTTATCATTATTTACTAAACTGTCATTGTCTACGACATGAAAATATCTAAAAATGTCTTCAAATCTGTTTCGTCTAATAGAGTTTACTACTAGTTCATTATGACAGTCGTCAGATTGTTCCCAATACATTCGCCTCCTGGGCAATGGAACATATCGGCTTAGAATAAGTACTCCCAAAAAACAGTACATTTCCTCTACTGATAATGGTGATGGAAAAAAGTTTTTCCCTGCTGCGTACTTTACTGTAAATTTAACTATTTCTTCAAACAAGTTCTTCATCAAAAAAGAATCTAAAAAAATCAATTGGCTCGCTACTATCTCCTAAACTTGTTACAACTTGAGTTACCCATTCATTTGTAAATGTATGGTTTTGTAAACTACCATCTGTCCATTTTATATCGAGAGTAGACCTTTTACTAACAGGCATTTTTTTCTTTATTATCACTATTTTGTAATGTTTTACTCTTTTTTTGGTGAAACATAAGTACGATTATCTCTACAATTTATTTTCCTTCTTTGCATGTTAAGATTATCATACATTATTTCTTCAGTATTTGTTGAAGGATTATCCATAAATAAATCAACAGCAGGTGGCTCAGATGAATTACAGGAAACAACAGAAAGAAAATCGGACATACCTTTGTCACTAAGGATGTCTGGGTCTTTATTGATTACCAGTTCCGCAGGAGCCTGTAATTGTCAAAAACCAAGGCGGTCTGGGTCGTTACAATTTTCTTCGCCTGAATCGCAGTCAGTTTCATCACCATCATCGAATGGTCGCTGGCCTAGTAATACTACATAGATCAAAAATCTGTCCTACGGCATCTTCATTTGCGAACCTGTCAAGCTCTTCCAATATCTGAAACGTATTCAGGTTATCCCTGTAACACAAAAACAATAACTTTTAGAAAATATAATAAGAGTAACCTATATAAGCTATATATTAAAATTTAGTCAAATTTACTATTTGGAACCAAAAATTAAGAAGATTTAACCAAGAAATCTGCGTTAAAACTTCAAAGTATGTCAAACAAATCACATGTTGTCTGTATATTCAATAGCCTGTGCAATACTGGAATAGCCTATTTCACTAAAAATATTAATTAGTATTATTTAACATTTCATAAAAAAAGTAAACTTTTATTTATTGCTTAAATCATTTATAGAGGAAAAACATCATTTGTTTCTGTTTCAAATCAAATAAATCTTTAGAATAACTGCAAACATTCAAACCTAAAAGTTGGAAGTGTAACCTAAAAGATCCAGTATTTGCCCAAGGGGTCAATAATGACCCATTAGTATTTTACATACAATTTACAAACCTCTAGTATTTATTATGCATGCAACTATTATACATATTACAAGAATAGTATGTTAGTAAGAAAAGAAGCACAACTAAACTTACTAAAAGTATTTACAAAATGAATACTTACATGTTATATTAGAGTAGTACACAAGAGCTGTGATCCAGTTTCTGACATGAGTTAATGATTCAAAGATAACTGTGCAGAGAGCAGCACTTACTAGAAACCAACATTATTTTTGCATTGCTCACAACTGTAACAAACTGTATTAAACTACCAATATAAAAAAAATATGCATTATTCTTGAGGAAAAAAATTAAGTTTCTTGGATCAAAAACGACCCCTTGGGTATATATGGGTTTTAAAGCTTTCAAACGAAATTGAGCAATTTAGGACACATACTAAAATTAGTATTGTTAAATTGCTTTGTATTTAAACGCCTTTGAAATAAAGCAGTCACGCTGGTTATCTTTTTACGACAATGCAACAGCTGTTTCCGGATTCTTCATTTTGCCTTTTAATCTAGTTTGTACCACAGTACTGTTAACTTCTAAGGTACTGACTTTCAAATTTATTATGTTTTTGTGTGAGTTGTATTTGCAAAATGAATGCATATGAAGAAGCTTACAGTATGTTCCTCATATTAGGAGAGTGTAGAGGAAACTACAGAGATGCAGCAAATTTGGAGCGTTTTCCAAACCAACTACCAAAGTCTCGAATGGCCTTTTTAAGACTAAAGAACAGGTTTCTTCATAATGGGTCTACCCATACTGATAAAAAAGAGCTAAAACTGTAACGAATGAAGATAACTCCATTAATGTATTAGCATATGTTAATGTACAACCTCAATCTAGCAGTCGGAAGATTTCTGCTGAAAGTGGCATTAGTAAAACTTCTGTTTTAAGAATTTTAAAATCAGCTAAATTTCACGACTACCACGTGTCACTGCTCCAAGACTTGCACGGCAATGACTTCAACAATCGGGTTGCTTTTTGCAATTGTTCACATCAAAAACATCTACAAGAGCCCTTGTTTTTCAACAGTGTATTGTTCTCCGACGAATCTACATTTAACATCACAGGGCAAGTTTACCGCCATAACATGCATTATTGGACCGAAGGTAATCCTCACTGGATGAGAGGTGTTCCTCATCAACAGCCTTGGTCTCTGAATGTGTGGCATTATTGGTGATTGTGTAATTGGTCCACACTTTTTTGAAGGACATTTGAACGGCCCGATGTACTCTGACTTCTTGTTCAACATCCTACCTCAGCTTCTGGAGAACTTACCACTACACGTCAGGAACACCATGTGGATGCAACATGACGGAGACCCGGCGCACTTCGCTGTCTGCAGTAGGCTTATGATGGACCAACTCTATCCAGAAAAATGGATAGGATGAGGAGGACCTGTAAGCTGGCCAGCTCGCTCGCCAGATCTTACTGTGATGGATTTCTTCTTCTGGGGATTTCTTAAGGAACGAGTCATGGAAACCGCGCCCACAACAAGAGACGACATGAAAGAAAGAATCAGACAGACCTGTTTGCTAGTAACACCACTGATGCTGCAAAGAGTTCGACAACATTTAAATGAAAAAATGATAAGTTGCATCACAATGGAAGGACATCATTTCGAGCACTTCTTGTAAACTATTTTTTACATTTTTAGAGTAATTTTATTAATTTTTCTTTAATTTACACCATGATAAAACAACTTTGATAAAGTATTGTAACATAAAAAGAGTATGTTTATTTTTTTTTACCTGTAGACCTAACTATTTTGAAATTTTTTATGCATGGTTTAAAAGGTGTCAAGAATTAATTAAGGGCAAGTGCCCCCAAAAAAGTTTGTTGTCTGAAGCATGGTTTCGAAGTTGGTTATTGTAACCTTTATGAGTGATTAGCTGTAAGAAAATGAAATTTCGACTTCATTTTTCAGGAGAACCGTTAGGTTTATAAAAAAAAATGTCAAGAACAAAAAAGTCTTAAAATTGACCATAAAATCCAAAAACGTCATACAAATGGGGGGTTTCCGTTTAAAAAAATTAAGATGGCCGCCATTTTGAATCCAAAATGGCGGATTTTGAAAGTATTTTATACACAGTCCAAAAGGTATCAAAAATTAAGGGCAGATTTTCTATTTAAAAAAAATTTCCTAATCATATTTTAAAAGTTAGCTATTGTCACACTTTAGCTGGTCCACCCTGTAGACCTACTTATTTTAATTTTTACAAGAGTTCAAGCATGAGCAATGGACTATGTATTATTAGGGGTGAGAATTAGCAAGACCCTTTTCGCGAGTTCAAACTCTAATTTAATATGTTAGTAACAAAGGGACAGATCAATAATAACAGTCCAGTGGTTCAGTGGTAATACTCATTTCTCTATATTTACTCACACAATACAATAATACAAATTCATACGGTTTGATACATTAGCCTCTACTTATACGGTTCGATACATTAGCCTCTACTTATGCTACATACATCTCTTTTACTAGGTAATTGACCTTCATAAGACAGACTGGATTAGAGTATTTGGCAACTAAAGCGTGTTACTTTTATGTGAATAACCCCAAAACTCTGAACACAACGTCACTTTAACAATAGACCAAAATACTTTGCTTTGCTCACTCAGTGTGTTGTCTTCACAGGTATCTCCTTCACTTGAGATCTCGATGGTCCAAACTTCGAGCCGATTTTCCCGTCTCGATTTCCTGGCCGCACTTTGCACCACGAACTGGCCCAGCTTTCGGCCCAACACACTAACAACAGACAGGCCCCCCGACCAACCCACTCTGGCCCATCGACCACAATCCTCTGGCCCATCGACCACCGTACTCTGGCCCAGATTCTAGCTTCGGATTATACTTTATAACCCGTCTGGCTTCCTGTTGACATGTCCAAAACAAACCATAGCAACGCGAGTTCCGTGTTCCGCGTTTAACGAACTTTCAGGCGACCTTGTTACAATTTCCGTATTTATATTATACTTCCTGGTCTGTCTTACTAGTTAATACCTTTACATACAAAACACTAACTCGAATAACTAATATACTAAAATATAACTTTATTACATATGCCAAAACATAACAGTATTGAAAATACTCCCAATACGAGGGTTGGCGTGCGAAGCACGCAATGCACTGTGTATTGAAAATACTCCCAATACGGGGAGGTTGGGGTGCGAAGCAAGCAATGCACCGTGTATTGAAAATACTCCCAACACGAGGGTTGGCGTGCGAAGCACGCAATGCACTGTGTATTGAAAATACTCCCAATACGGGGAGGTTGGGGTGAGAAGCAAGCAATGCATTGTGTATTGAAAATACTCCCAACACGAGGGTTGGCGTGCACTGCACTATGCGTCGGCCGCTTCTTATAGTGTTCAGTGTCAAGCTCACATCTGCGTCCTTAGCAGTGAACGTGTTAAGCCTAACCCCCCCAGAAAATATCATATGGGCCCCCAAGGTCTTGGTTGCTATAAATTAACGGTTCTGCAGGACTGAATTATAATCTGAATTTTAATTAGAACTCAATTAAAATGTGGATGGCTCTTACACATTGATTTAGAACTTTCCTCAAATTTGTAAAACACCTAAAACTCAATTAGCTTGAGCTTTCATTAATTTACAACGATGTTCAATTTATTTTCAGAATCGACAAGCACTTCAAATACTTCATATTTGTAATTAGATTTATTTAATTTGTGTATTGTTCCGATGTTCCAGACCCAGTCCACTATGCACAGCTGGTAAACGGATCAACTTGAATTTAAAACGTTTCCCTAAAAATCGGGCATGAATAATGTTTTAAAATATCTGCATAAAGTAAAAAAACTTGGTGACTCACAAAACGTTGTAAAAAATCCAAGCGTTAGTTTGCGTTTCAACAATTTTCTAGTTTTATATCACTAAAAGAACCTTTTGTTAAATGAAATTTTTAAATGTCTGTTTTCATTTAAAATAGAGGACAAAATATTCTCAAGTGTGAAGTTTTTAAACTTATGGTTGAAGTATAATTTAAATCCAAACCTAATATTTGGTATTTTAGCGCCATTAAGGCTTAAAAATGAAACGAAAATAATTACGTATCCAGTCTCCCAATTCCAAATTTAAAAAATAAAAATTCAAGCAGGACACAAATCTGAAACTGCAAATACATGTCGTCTCTTGTAGTAGGTTACGTCTTTTTTGAATTAGGAGCAAGTTGTCTTGAACACATTGCGAGTTTTACCCATGGCTCTATAACAAGAGCTATACCATTTTGATCATTTACGGTGACCCAGTATCGATCGCCTATGACGTCACCATGCTGACAAGCACCAGCTGGTAATATTGCAGTAATGTGAGCGCTTTCGTTAACTCATTGTTGTAACTCGATGGAAAGGCTTCAGTAAAATAAAATTTATATATTCTTAATCTGCATAAAGTTGTGACGCGATCAGGATCAGGGTTCGGCAATCACTCTATGCGCATCACAAAGCGGTGAGAATCGGTACCAATATGGTCCGTCTATGGTCTTGCCGCTTCACAGAGTTGCCTCGACCAATCAGCGGACGGCATCTAAGTCTGTGGAAGACGAAGCTCTAAAAATCGCCATTGTGGCAGTGTTCCCAACTTAGGGGTTTTCCCCCCAAATTTAGGGGGTAAATAAGTGGGATGGGATTTTTTTAGGGGCTTTATATTTTTAGGGGTATTTTTAGGGATTTTAAAATTTAACTTTTTATATTACCTTTTTTATTGAGAAAAATAAAGGTGTAAAAATATAGGTTCTGGGATAACTCAATCTAGCCAATTCCTAGCGACTTAGCGACATCTAGTACAGTTCCTCGTTACTAAGAATGCGGAGTTATATGAAAAACGAATACGTTGATTGTTGCTAGCTAGTTTACTTGTTTAATTTAAATTCGGACTAGCATTTGTGACGGTTGCAATTTCAAACGCAAGTGTCGAACGCGCATTCTCAATCAAAAATAAGTTGCATATTGTCAAAAATTAGTTGCGGAATAGACTATCTATTGAAATGCTACAAAGTATGATGATAGTCCGATTCACGTTGCGTCGAAATGGTGGATCTTGCACAACATGTAATCCATCCACTAAAATGTTAAGTTTATTAATGTAATCATGTATGATTTCAAAATGTCAGAAGAGAAGAAAACAAAATTGTATTTGAAGTATTAAATAATTTATAAATAAATAATATAAAAAATATTACAGAATATTATTTATTTTATTATTACAATTTATGTATTATTGTTAATTTATTATTTTTTACAGAATTTAATTTTTTAGGGGGATTTCCTAGTAATTGTGGCGATTTTAGGGGTTTTTGACTTTTGCTTAGGGATAAATATTTTTGGGAGTTGGTAACACTGCATTGTGGTGTAGACGCCGACGACGCACGTTAGCGCATTGCAGTGAATTGGTAATTTGGTGTTTGCAACGAGTAAATTAATTATGATCGGCTAACGCGAAAGCTGGATTAGGCTATCGTGCAAACGGGGGCCATGTAACAGTAACGTCGGAAAGCGTCCCAAACGGCGATATGTCAAAATAGCGTGTTAAAGGCTGAAGACATACGCCCATCCTAGTGTGATACACCCTTTAGAGTATGTAAATTATATCAGTGATTAGTGGTTAGTTTAATATAGTGCCTATCAAAGCTGGTTACCCTAGTGTGTGGCTAATGACTTTAAGTGGTGGTATTAATATAAAGCGGGGGTGCTTCGATAGATTAATCGATTCACGTTCCTTGTGGAAGCCAATAATTGTTGCGGCAGGGGGGGGTAGTAACGACATTCTTTACAAAGTACGGATTCTAACAGTATAAAAAACTTTTATTTTAACAGGTATTTTGAATTTTAATAATTGAAAATATTTAAGAATTATCACAGACTGACATGGAAAAGTTACTAAGCGAGGAATTTT
>JAGFPH010001772.1:212185-247104 GCA_018207615.1 Philaenus spumarius | reverse complement strand
AAATAAAAGACGGAAGAATAAATTATATAGAATACTTGTTTTCAGGCTTTCCGTTTTATTTTCGGCAGAAACGTTTTCTTATCTGGCCAAAGTCGGGAACGACAGATATTAAAATATATAACATATACAAAAAAATCAAATATAATAACAACATTAATAATGAAGTTAATAATATGCGTATAATATAACAATAAGTAGCCCAATAACCGCCACGTTTTGTCACTCTACATGACATAAACACAAACAACACCTAACATTACACACATTTCGACACGACATGAAAACATTCATTATTGATAATATAATATTAAAACATGTTCATTTAGTTCTTGAAATTTCTTGAACCTAATCCTTAATTATTATAAGCAAAACATTAGAAAAGAAACGAAATATTATGCACATAAACTTACTACAGTTTTCAACTGAACATAATGTTTTTCATATTTTTTACATGCAAATATTTTACCACTAGTCTAATCTATGATTTATAGTTTAGACGTTTAAATGAACAACTTTCTGTAATTATTAGTCTATTTTCAAAATTTGACAAAAAACTGTAGATATCTATACGGAACTGTTTCGTCATGATGTTGCACCCCATTCAAGAAACGAAGATATAGGATAATAAATACAAGCGTTTTGATAACTATGTAGCCTACTTACTGTAAAGTTTTTCTTTGAGATGTTCTGAAAATGAAATGCCCCACGTTCAGAAGCCAAATTATAAAGTTTTATAATTATTATTGCACTTCAAAAAAACCTCACTTGAAGCTGAAAATAAATCTATTATATTTTATTAACAATTAGCTGACCCGCATTCAAAGCATTCGCATTCTAACTTACTTAAATCCCACTTAATTAAAGTACACACCGTATATTTAGTATCGCATAGTGCGTATACTATACGATACTAAATATACAATTAATTAAAAATAGCAATGTAGTGGCGTAACGGCAGCTCTCCAGCTGGGTATTGTTATCATCAGTGTTGCCAACGCCAGGAAATATCCCTACAACTTGCTTGATCTTAGATCACTGTTACTTTCGGATTCTTTATTTCTTTTTTTTTTGTATTTTTTTGTATAATTGTATTTTGTATATTTTTCCGGTGTAGCGGTTAAGGAAAGCTTTAAAATGATGCCTCTTTCATGTAATTTGATGATGTATTACGGAAGTTATGGCGTACCGACAAAAAAATTGCCTTGAGAAATAATATATGTGATAATATGCAAAAATGAATCTTACATAAGATTATGATATTTTCTAAACTATTTAAATTCTTATAGCGATTTCAAATTTGAAAATGTCTATTAACACTGTAAAGTTCCTGACTTAAGGAAGATAAATATAAAGATAAAATATAAATAACCATAATATACTCGAATACAAAAGGGATCAGTTAATTTGGTGAATATTTCTCAGTAACACAATCTAAATACAAAAAAAAAGTACAAAAAAACGTGAGAACCTATTTGAAAAACTTTATATTTTGATAAATAAATGTCTGTTAAAGCTTTATCATAGGACTATCTTTAAGGACAACATTTACCAAATATAGGCTTGCACATACATTTAAGTTACATTTATTAAAATCCATTAGATTGTTTTCAATAGTAAGTTACGATTATTAAAATTTAGAGTTATAAAAATGCAATATTATTTTATGAGTTTTGACTTTATTATTTAGGTTGAAGGTCTTTTATTATTTAAACCCTCATTAGCACAACCCTAAGCATAGTTCTCACAATGTACAAAGTTTTCTACAATAGGAAAATAACAAATAGTCAATCTCAATACGAAAAAGTGGATCAGGCTTATTTACAGAAGGGCGGCTGTGTAATATTGTAGTTGGTTTAAAGATGTAGTAAAATATGTATTTATAAATACGATAAATTATAAAACTGATATATTTAATAATAAATTTTTATTTACTTATTTTGAGGAAAAATGTATGTATACATATATAAATATATATAAGAAATAACCATACAACTGGTGACACGGCGTCGGTGAACTTTGCTGGCACAGTGCCTTTAGTTTAGACAGTAGATACACAAAGAGAAAAAGGAAAGACCGCACAAACTCTAGTCAGACGTAAATAGTACACCTTTATTTATTTTAGCCATATGTACGCATACGAATTTAATACAAGTTTAGAATACTATTCTCACAGTACCAGTACCACTTCAAACTATATTTTTTATCTAATGACGGTAAAATGTAAAGTTTTGCCATTTCATAATAAAGGAAATTTGATTTGATGTTATACTTTTTTCATAGTTACGGCTTACATTTTTCTCAATAGGAAGTACCGAGTTATAATAAGATATAATTGAAAAAAACTAATTTTTACATTATACACCATTTAAAACTATTGATTATAAGTTAAAAGTATTTTATATTTCTAGTTTCGTGAGTGCGGAGTGATATTATGAAAGTGTGTGTGGTTGATGTAATGGTAAATTGAAAAGCCGAGATAAAAGGCTAAGTTGTGGAAGCCTTGCGAGCATGTAGTTTTTAAAAATGTTCGAAGCGTATTACAGTCCTGTCTAATCGTATAGTGTAAAACATCACTTGAGATGTTGGGCTTATTCTGATGGACTTAGCGCTTGAAAACATTTTCAAAATATAGACAGCGAGAAAGTGATTTTAGCAGGCAAAATACACGTAATTTCTTGCTGATATTCTCAACTGCGGATGCAACTTATAGTTGACCGCAAGCTTGATCACCAGTTCCATTGTTCTAGCTGGTTTCATACTCGCCTGACAACAAGCTGCGGTACTAATCAACGTTATATGTGTCACGCCTTTTGTACCGACTCGTGTAGAGGATTGCATTATTATTGAACAAATAGTGATTATTTAAACAATCATTATGTCAGCTCCCGGATTGGAATATAATAACAAATGTTAAAATAGGTGTGTACTACCTTTGCACTGTGATCAAATCTTTAATTATATAGTTTTGACGTCCGCGGTTTCGGGTTACCAAATCATCCGGTCACATAAATTACACTTAAAACACAAAATTAAAACTATTTCTCTCACTAGTGAGATCATTGTACAGCCTTTTGTCACACGCAAAACGTTGTAGAAAACACAAAGTAAAAACAGTATTTAAACACATGTAGCCCGGGTTGAGCTGAATAATGAAGTTAAGTTTGGCTGCTTGCAGTAGCTGTTGTGGTTGGCAAACGGTACTTGTACTCATGGGAGGAGTTTGCTATCTACAGGACCTCTAAAATCAACAATCACTGTTTATTGAATCACAAGGTGTCGTTTCAATCCAATATTGAGTTTGATACCTTAACAAGTTCACTGCTAAGGATCTTGACACTGAAGACTATAAGAAGCGGCCGACGCACAGTGCATTGCACGCCAACCCCCCGTATTAGGAGTATTTTCAATGAACGGAGCATTGCGTGCTACGCACGCCAATTTGAAGCCTAGGACGCACATGTGCGGCTGCTTTAAAATATTAGTGATTATTACGTAGAAAGGTTTACAAATAAAAAATAAAAGTAATTTCTACTCATTTAGACTATAAATATGAATAATAAATGGTCAGCTCCTAGCATGGGAAATACGAAATTTGCGTATCAGTGAAAGTGTTAATTGGCATCGAGAATAAAATAAATGCTTGCGTTATAAAAATTGTTTAATGGCCATCGAAACACAGTTTATCCATTACGTGAAAAAGTATACTTTCAAATACTTCTTAGAAAACCAGTTTTTGAAGAAAAGTAAATAAAGAAATAAGGAAGTTCTAAAGTAAGAAAATAGATCACTGAAGGTAATAAAAAACTTAAATCAGAGCGTATAACACTTTTATTGCTCTAAACAAGGTAAATGTAAATCCGAGCAAAACTTCCGAAGTCGGTAGAAAGATGAAACTTTATCCTTTCACGACCTTCTTTATGACTTGACTATTTTGCTCAAGAAATACAGCTTATTCAACTTTCATGATCTCGTAGGGCAGATAACATGTTACACACCCTACGAGGATCAGGCTAAGTATTTCACCATAGTTGACTACCAGGTAAAAGCTAGCAGACGAATCGCGATAGGTACCAAAATCGCGAGACCCCTCGAACCACGCTGTACAAACTTTATTGTAAAATATTGTAACATTATATCGACTGGTCAAGGCCCGAAATAAACTCGATTAATAAGTGATATAAATTGTGATGTATAAATTGCGATTATGGTTCAAATGTGCTAAATGTACAAATTATTTTTTCGTTTACTGGAAGGGAGGCGTGTAGAGTTGTTTCACTTGACACTCATCTACACTCGTGGCCAATCAAATGACAACATATTATTGTATACGCTGAAATATCAATGGAAATGACGATTGATTAGGACAGAGGCACTTGTATAGGGGTAGTAAGTGGGTGGTAGCAGTGACCTGGATCCTGATGCAAGCGCAGTTTGAACAAAGGTTTTGCTCGAATGATAGCAAGAATTTCGTACATAATTGAGAGGTTCCCACCCTTTTTCTTAATATTTCATTATTTTTCAATACAGTATGTATAAGCGTAATCATTATCTGTCTCCTGAACATTTTTCATTATTTAACGTTTTTATTATATATTTTTTGCTCATGGTAATAATCAGTGATTATGTATAACCACTATGTAATCATTATGTACAATTAACTAATAATTATACATAATTATTATTAACCTCATCAACTAATCAAAATGAATAGTAAACCACGTTGCCCAGGCTATAATCACTAAAGCTAGTACGATTTGGTTAAAATAGCACTTCTCTCAAAAATTAATCACATTATTCATAATAGATAGTATGAGTTGGTCAAAGTAATATTCCTCCAGATATAACACATTATTTTAGTTAGATGAAATGATTAATACAAAACTCGTCATCTTTTATACTAAATTTTAACACATATTATGTACCACTGCTTCTCTCACAGGTGTGATTCAGTTAATGAAATGCTGGACGTTTTGGTAATTACTCGGCCTTACCTTTGCACGCAATTTAATCAGGGAGTTTCGTCCAAATCTGTCTATGTTTTCCTTTTAGGCCTAAGTAAATGATTAGGTGATGATTATTGGTTTGATGAACCAATAAGCGCTAAAAATACCTTTTTCCACTTTTCTAACGAAATTAAAAATTGTTAAGGTTTTTACGTCTAATAGGTGCAAATAAGGGCACAATGTAAGGACTCTAGCTTGATAGAAAATGCGCGAATTATTATTTATTTTTAAGGGTAGTTTTCTCATTTCATTCTTTAGGCTAAAGTAATCGAAATAAAAAGTGGAATTTCTATCTTATTCATCACGTAAGAATAATTAATATGTACCGAATTTCAACTCTCCAATTTGTAGAAATTTAGTGACATTTACATTTATTGTATAGGGTTAGTTACCTCATTTTAACCCCTTAAATGGTAGAGAAAAAAATGTAATGGTTTTTATTTTCTACAAACGTTTTTGCTCCCTAGCTTTAATGAGAGTAAAATAATACATATTATTTATTGTTTTAGAGGTTGCTAATCCGGTGTTGCATTCCCTTAAACGCAAATATTCAAATTGCGAGAGCTATAATTTTTTGTGAGTTTCATAAAAAGCAATTGGGCAAAGTGTCATCTCTCTACTATCTAAGATGTTTTAAGATAGTTACCCCATTTTAACCCTTTACCTGAGAATAATTGAAATATTTTTTTCGGGAAAACACTCTCGGCCCCAATAACGGCAAACTGTGGAATTTCCAGAGAAATCAATCGCCTATAGAGGACAAAGAAACATAAATTTTGATCAATACAAGGGTACCACAAAATACCTTATAGGGCTAAACAGGATCGGATTGTATACATTGAAATAAATGACAAATTAATGTTTAGTCATTTTTACTTTCCTTACCCTATACTAGGTAAGGTAAGTATTGCGATCGACCCAAAAATTCGATGTCGAGTTTTCATAATATCTTTACGTTTCAAGGCCCCCTGAGTCCAAAAAATGCATTTTTGGCAATTGGTCTGTCTGTGTGTCTGTGTGTGTGTGTGTCCGGAGTGCACAGGGCAAACGGCTGGACGGATCGAACTGAAATTTACAGGATATCTTCAAACACGTAAACAATTAAACCCATGTAAATTTGAAGCAAATCGGAGGTGGTGTCTTACCGTGGGACCAGTTTTTAGCACATTTTTGGTATTTACTCCAAAACCCCTCTAACGATTTTGATTAAACTTTGCTAACATACTCTACTCAGACCCCCTTAACACGCTATGTACGCTATATACCCTTAAAAATTCGTTGAAAAAAGTTATTACAAAAACGCAAGTTATTTTGTTTGTATCTCCGAAATGGCTGGTCCTATCGACTTGAAAATGGTCTCATTCGATTCAGCGTCCAAAAGAATGTCAAAAAAGATACCCCACTCAACTTTTTCCATTTTTTCAAAAATTGACCCCAAAAACGCCCTTTTTGGGGGCAAAAATGACTTTTTTTAAACTAGCCGTGTTTGGTATCGACCTTGACATTTTTGGGGGTGAGAAATCGATTGAGACCAAAATCAGGTCCGTGGGATTAACCGTTTTGAAGTTAGTACCGCTTTCTTCGAAACGGATACTCCTATTAACTCGAAAATGGTATCATCAATCTTTCGCTCGAAAAATTTGGTAATTGATACAGCATCTATTTTGGTAAGGAAAGTTGTGTGATGTGCACACCAGATATTTTTAATTCGGATTAGTTTAGTCGCAATTTGCGATTTTGTCATTTTGTAAAAACTCACTGTAACTCCAGACATAGATTGGATATTGAGTTAAAATTTGATAAAAGCATTTTGTATGTTATGATTTAGAAGTGTACCAATCACCAAGAATTTATGTTTATAATTTTCAAAATGGCTGTTACAAATTTTTAACGTTAATTATCTTGAAAAGCGCCAACTATACAAACCGATTTTGGTCGTTTCTGTAGGTCAAAGGATAACCAATATGGAGGAAAAAACTGAAAACATAATTTCTTGGTAATTGTCTACATTAACCAAAATTAGCCTAAAATCAACATTTTAAAAATTATAATAGTTTTAATAAATAATATAAAATTCATTGTTCTGAAATGTTAGTTTTAGGCTAATTTTAAATGTTGTAGATAATTACCAAGAAATTATGTTTTCAGTTTTTTGTCAATAACGCGGTTTTTTTTATGTACAGAATCGACAATGTCTGTCTGTCGTTAAAAAGCAAAAAAAAAATATTTTGTCTTTTTACATTTTTTGTTACGTTAACGGCTTTCAAGATATTCCACTTCAAAAATGGGGGACCACCGCGATTTTGAAAATTATTAAAATTAATTATTGGTGTTTCGAACACTTGTAAATCGTAACATGCAAAATGTTTATGTCAAATTTGAACTCAATATCTTATCTGTTTCTGGAGTTACAGTGAGTTTTTGTAAAAAGAAAGACAAAATAGCGGATTGCGACTAAACCAATTTACTGAACATTTTGCATTTGTTTTAATGTGTATAATACGATTCTGTATGGCCCGCTAAAGTTTTTTTGACACCGTATTAGAGCCTCATTCATCACAAAATGGACATTTTCGGTGGATGTTATACATAATGGTTAGATTGATTTTACTGACTGTTAACTCAAATGTGTACAAATAATTTTTAAGAGTTAATCAGATGAGCCTAAAATTGTATTTGTACAACGAGCACATTTACTGACTTTTAGCAGGTTTATTCATGTTAAACGCAATAACATCTGCGTTTTCGTGATTGTTAGTAAGCCTATTTCTGCCAATTAAAAAATTACAAATTTCAAGTATAGTGGATCTATAAGTGAAGACATTTGTAAAACAATGAAATAATAAATACAGAGCAAGTAATAAATTTGATGTGAAATAACGTAAGCTACGAATTGAATGAACTGTGCAACTGTGAAATATAAATACCACCAGAGTATCACAGACGCGTTGTCTGAATGTTTATTTGATTCCCAGAACACGAGTTAAGTGTATTTCCAACAACTCAAACATTTCGCATAACATATTTATACAACGCTTTCCTCTCATTGAAACATTAATTTAGTTTCCTAAAGTTGAATAAAAAGCTCGACCGTAGTAGAAAGTTTTGATTGGAAAACATGCTACAAGGAGTGATACCCAAACATCAGATTGTATTTTGATATAATCATTACTCTGTTAGTAGAAACAATGCTAGAATTATTACTATCTTTATTCAATAATGTAAATATTTCGTAATTGATTTTCCTTCTATTGATTCCTATTATACAGGGTGAACTAACAGTCTGAAGACAGCTTAATATCTAAAAATGTATGAGATAGAAATAAAAGCAGTTATTCACAATCATAAAAGAACCACTTTTTGGTGAGTTTGAAATTTTTGTCCGCCATCTTGGAATGTACTTAATTTTTTAAATGGGAAGATGGTCATGTGATACATCATTTCGATGTAAGATTTCAAGAGAAAACCAAAGGTAAAATTTGCACATCCATATATTACGAAATCGTGTTTTCCGATTTTGATGTACTATTTTTTTTTAAAATATTAATTATTCTTCTTTTTGGATTCAGAATTAAATAAGCTTTCAAACTATATGCCACACAACTATATTTGGGAGTATTTAAAAATTTTGAGTTACTGCCATTTTGATTTTTCAAAATTGATTTCGAGTGGTTCAACCAAATACAGTTGTATGGCACATCGTTTGAAAGCTTATTTAATTCTGAATCCAAAAATGAGAATAATATATATTTTTTTAATATTACAGCAAAATGGGGCAAAATCGGAAAACACGAAGTCAAGTTGTCGTTCGACCGCCCGCCGTAGTAGACGTCTATCGGACAATTTATGTGTTATGTGTCGTGAGTTGTATGTTGTTGTGTTTTTGTGATGTGAACTGTTAATTCATAGTTTTTGAAACGCGTCATATATAAAAAACGCAGACGAAGTCACAAGACGGAAACAAGAAGGTAAAAATATTGTTATCAATAGTGACTAGGATATTCATACAATGCTTTTAAAATATAAACTTAATTTAGAAAATTCACTCAACTCACGTCAGTGGTTCAGCTGCGTGATCGAACCATTCAATAGAGATATTGATTTGTCACGTGACTTATTTAGGAAGCTTCATTGAAGACATTTGAGCATAGTTAAACCACCTGTTTTAATTGCATGCAGCATAGTTTAATAAATTTGGTTAATGATTCATAGTTTAATGCACTGTAGAGTTAATATTTATTAACAGCTACTGTATAATATTGTACAGTATTCACAAATTAGGCAGCTTACATTACATAAACCAATCGGATTATTACTTGTGTTTCTCACTACTGAGGGTTTAAGATCACAACGGAAATCAAGAAACTTAACATAGGTAAGAATATAATTATTAATGATACCCCTTCTCGCTATTCATAAGAGTTTCTGATAAATTAAAAATAATAGGTGAAAATTGAATAAAAATATTGTCTACAATATTTTTAAAGTGTGGAAAATCAAAGAATTAGTTTCAGATATTTGAATTGGTTTTTTACAGTGGGGCGAGGAAGTTATAATTATTTTTATGTTGAGTGGCTCAATTAATTTCAATATTGGAATGAGACAAAATGGATTTAATTAATGTAAGTGAGTTCAAGATTATTTAAATTTGTATTAATTTGATTTACTTTGTAAATTGTGAAAAGAATAATTTGTAAATTGTGAAAAGAATTTGAGTTATTTATTTAAAAGAAATTTGTAAACCTACTTGTGAATCCGAAACCATCAAGCTTTATTAAAAATTGTATAGCATTTTTATATTTTCAGGACAGTGGCAACAAATTGATTTTGAGAAATTCCTATTTTAAGTTGTTAATTCCATTTTTTGGTTGTTATCTACACAATTAAATATATATAAAGAAATTACGACTAAAAGTATTTTCAATATCAAAAATTATTTGAATTATCTAAATATTTACGACTAATGTGCAAATGTCAGTTCTACACATTTTAAATCATGATATGTTTTAAACACAATAATATCAGTTTCACAAATATTATATTTACTAGGGGAAACCCCTGCGTGCTAAGCACGTCAACCCCGTCGGAACCTTCTAAACACATAATCATGTTATGGTTTCTTTATAATAAAGGTGTAAGATTTAATAACAAACCCAAAGCTAAGATGGTAAATAATGTTAAATGTTCAAATCAAATTATTCCGTATATTTTATAGCAGCAGTTATGATAAAGGTTAAAAGAACCAGCAAGACTCAGATATGTACTGTAATAAAAACCTAACCTAAAAGTTAGAAATACCAATAATTGCTTTAAAGTTTGAAATCAGGTAATCAGGGAAATATTGGTGGAAACAGCTGTTTTATCTGTTATTTTATTCAATTGATTGCTATGGTAATAAATGTAAATACTTGTGTTGGTTCATCAGTCTAGGCCTAACCTAATATTTTTTCCGACTAAATTTACAAATATTGAAATGAAAAATGTTTTTATCAAAATGAAATATAGCCTATATTACTCAGGAATAGTGTAGCTTTTTATTAGTAAAACTATTTTTTCAATCTGTTTAGTAGTTCCAGAGATTACCCCATACATACAAACAAACTAATTTTACCTCTTTATAATATTAGTAAGAATTACCTAGTAGGATAAACATATTTAATCTAACTATTGATCTGACGAAGTCTATCTGTAAAATAATAATGCATTCTAATAAACCGATCAGTCTAACGTCTTGCCTAAAAAATACTCAAATAAATATAACTAATTGACTAAATATTGTGCTAACTAACTGCTTATATTAAACAATAACATCCGAACATGGATACTAACGAAGAAGCCATTGAACTTACATAAAATCACCAAATTGTAATTTACTATTGACCTTTCAAAATAGAGAGTAAAACAGAATGCACAACCTTCACGTAGTTCCAGTTAAACAGGTTATGACCGAGTTCCCCTTATCCCGTGTAATCATTAAAGGGTTTTTATTGTACACTGAAGGAGCTTTAAAGCATAAAAATAACACCCTCGTCCTCCATAATATCCCATTCGGTGCTATCTTGTAAACCGTCCAAACTTGAGTTATATTCCTTAGCAGAAACTTGACGTAAACTTTAATTAAATTAGATAATAAAAGTTTGAACCATATAGTAAGAACCGTGTAAGAATGTTAGTACGGATTTATTTTAGATAAAGACAGCATCATAAAATCCGGTCTAGTTCACTATTTATCATTGCCAGTTCTATTAAAATCGGTTTGGAACGTTTTGTAGCAACACTTTGTATCGTTAAAAAAGGCAACGCTTGTACATTATTTAATACATATCTTTTGTAGATTTATTTAAATCGCAGATTTTAAAATACACATCCGTTCTTGAGTTATGTGCCTTAGTAGAAACTTGACGAAAACTTTAATTACATTTGATAATAATAGTTTGGAGATCATATAGTAAGAACCGTGTACGAATGTTAGTACGGATTTATTTTAGAAAAAGAGCAGTATAAAATCCGGCCTAGTTCACTATTTTGTATCATTGTCAGTTCTATTAAAATTGGTTTGGTACACTTTGTATTTAAGTATTATTAATAGTATACCTGTTTTGTATGGATTTATTGAAATCACAGATATTAAAATACACACCTCCGTTCGTGGTCATCTTGCAGCTCGTAACATTTATTTTCAATTTGGTTCAGAAGTCCTGACAGAGTTTGTAAATAATTATTTTCCTTTTATGTGTTTATGAAACACCACGCCATGACATATCAACCCATATGATATTCTTCATTCTAGCCAATTAAATCAACTTTTTCTGTAAGTCTTCCTATTTGAACAGATTTGTCTTTATTATTGTCTTTATTATTAGTAGTCTAAAGAATAGAAAAATTATCAGACTTTTCTGACTTGCCATATGCTGATAAATTTGGATTAATTTTTGTACAAACACAAAACTTGTCATCGTCTAAAATCGGTTCGTCCATTATAAAGACAAAGCAATCTTTTTAAAAATTAGAGTGCTCCGTCCCATGCACATCTCGCTCACTAACCCCTGTGGCGAAGTAAATGCAAACAGATATAACGCTTTGATATTTTCACGGGAATTACGATTGATTAAGACAGAGGCACTTGGATCTTGACGCATGCGCAATAGGGCTGGAGTTTTGCTTGAATGGCAATTTTTCTTATATATTACAAGAAAACAGTTAAACTATTTTTAAACCTTTTGTTTGTTGCATAACAATTTTATTTTAAAACTGTTGAACCAAATTAAAAATAAGGGTTTATACGTTGTTAGAGGTGGTGGTACATTTTGAACAACTCCATCTCCTTTTTTCTAATCAACAGCAACAATTTAAAAAACGCTAGCAAAATTTATAAAACAATCCATTATATAAAACGGTAAAAGATAGTTTTTTTTTTGGTACAATATATTATTTATTTGTTCTATCTTTTTCTATACGTGTATAGATAGTGTTTTCTTGAGAGTTTTTTAAGTATTCACCAGTGTCTATTGCCAAAATTTTAGTTACATATTAATAGATCATAGCAAATGTGTATCATAATTATTTGTAACAAATATTTGATTCTATAGAAGTCTAGAAATAGGCGAAATAAGTGAAATAGTAATGAGTACCAGCATTATATTAGACAAAAATAAAAATTGTTACATTGATGAAAGACGTAAGTAATAGAATTTAACATTATGATGATGATCTAAAGCATTTTCATGGCAAGGAAGCTAATTGTGCGAATTATGTAAATTTTGTGCGTGAATTTATTGCTTTCCACATAAGTTTTCGGTAGATGTTCTTTAAATCTTTTATGAATTTCTCTTCCTAATTGGCATACAGAATCTGTCACATTTGTCGGACACTAATTTTAAATAAATATCAGTTGAATGTTTTACCACCTGTCTGATCTTTATCTAAAATTTCTTGGTGCTATTATTTCTTAAAGTTGTTTGGAAGTATATTTGATATTTTTTTGTCTTATTCATTTGCGATGAAAGCAATCTTTGTATTTTTGCTTTCATTCTAAATTTTTTTCTTTTATCATTATTTATTAAATAATTATATCAAAATCCAACTGTTGTAGGTGTATACAGTTTTAATTTGATATAATTAATGCGATGTGACACACATTATAGATCCACATGCCATGATTATTAGCCTACATTACAAATCGTGTTTTTGTTTTGACAGCGCAATGTCATGTTGAAGTTCGTTAACAGATATGAATAATATATATAGTTTTAATAAGACGAGTTTTCTGTCTGTACTTTGTTGAACAATGTACATGGTGACATAAATAACAATACTGGCGACAAAGAGTCTGCGAACTTTGCTGGCACAGTGCCTTTACATAAGAGCAAGTGAATATTGTAAAATACACTTATGTACACAAAGAACTTCATAAACCAAGAGTACGTCTCGACTGTATTGTTGGTTTTTTCGTACTTCTCTCTGAACTTACTAGCCTTTATTTTGTACAACAATTTTATTATTACGTGGTTTAACTCCTATTCCTTTTTAAAATTTGTGTAATGTATTTTGAATTTGAACGTTTTTTCTTCAATATCATCTGATTTTATTTTCGCTTTAGGTTGGTTTTTGTTTTGCAGTCTATCCAGAATCTAACCGGATTAGATAATTAATTACATTTTAAAATTAGATATTTTTCATGTTATTGTTAAGAAATAATATAGCCTACCACTAAACAAAATCATAAAGTTTAAAAAATGTAAAGACCACACGGGAGAAGTGAAAACTTTTTAATACAACTTACGGCATGAGGAAGCACAATTTCCATTTCAGAGGTATTACCAATTATGCTATTTTAATACAACTTACGAAACGAGGAAGCACAATGTCCATTTCAGAGGTATTACCAAGTAAACTATTTTAACACAACTTACGAAATGAGAAACACAATGTCCATTTCAGAGTACATATATTTATTTAGTAGAGCGTGAAAGAATAGAGCGTTTCAAAAAAGTGCGTGACGGTAAAATCTGATTCTCCGCCAGCTAAATATTTTGGACACTGTGCGCCTATAGACGTTTACACTTCAAAAACGAACACAATTTTATACAGGTTTAATAATTGCATTATTTCATGAAGGTTACATTTTTTGTACTTAAAAATAAGTCAAAACACTATAGTGATCCATCTAATTAGCGAATTTCCATAGGAAAAATGAGCTATTACAGTGGCCCTTTTGGTGAGATCCAAGGTCGGGAGTAGCAAATGAGCACCGATCATGGTCCCCAGAACACGTTTTGGGGTGTTCGCACTCTAGCGGCCGCATTTAAGTCCGATTTGGTCCATATTTGGTACACGTGTTGGTAGTCTGTGTGGCTCGGACGAGTTCTTTAGCCAAAAAAATACAACAACCGGAAGTATGTTTTTTGACCGGAAGTAACTATTTTTTGAGATTTTGACTAGGAGAATGAAATTTTTTTAGAGTGTTTTCTAAAAATGTAAATGTAGGATGTTATTCTGCACATTTTGTTTTTTTACGCAACCTTATAGCTCGCTTGGTTCCCCCAAAATCGACCAAAACGTAAAATACCATAAAAGTACCCGGTTCGAAGCCAAGTGGTGCAAACTCGCGAGGCTACTAGGCGTAAACTAATTCTACTAATATATTGCGTACACACAGACAGCTGTTCAACGCCTTCGTGAGTAGACCTATTTCCCAAATTGTTGGTTGAAACCCTAAAACATAGGCATATAAACTTAATTTTGGAAATTTGCTCAACTCACGTCAGCGGTCCAGCTGCGTGGTCGAATTATTATTAAAATCACGTAGTGAGATTGCACTAATAATGAATCAGCTGTTCGTTGTAAATATAAAATGACTAAAACACAACACAACGGTTTGAAGGTACCGTATTTACGTTTTATATTATTTAAAACATTTAAAGTAATAAAATTACACATTTACAATTGTTCCTTAGTTTGCGAAGATTAAAGCTTCAAATTAATAAATAGGCTACGTTATGAACGATAACTAAACAAGAGCGAGTTTATCAACAAAAATTCTCAAATATAAATAACATGGAGAATTTGTAGGGCTTTATATTTTGCATTTTTGACGAACATAACGGAGGAAATAAATCATTTTATATTTTTGGGGAGTATCGGAATGTTTGGGCTTCAAATTGGTACATCTCACGAACCCACCGTAATAGTTTTTTCCAAACTAAGGAATAGTTCATGCAAAAAGTTTCTCCCATTTTAATACCATGGCGTAATTTTTTAAACGACAGTTATTTTTGTAATACAGTGATATATTCCATATTTGTTTGTGGTAGCCTAAACTGGATTGTTTTAAACAATAATTACCTTTTCTTATTTGCTGTCGTACAATCCTTGTTTTCGTCGTCAACTTTATAACATGACGGCCGTTTCAACTATTTTTTCAGTCATTATCAAATGTTTGCGGTTCTCGCACTCGGAACGTTGTTAAACATGTTGACGGCAAAAACAATGATTGTACGACAGCATCTACGAAAAGATAATTAGTGATATATACTATTTTTTGGTAATGTGAAACGTTTAAAATTACTCTTCATTTCTATAAACTGGATGAAAAATAATTATGGAAAAGCCAGAAAAAGAAATTCCTTAACGAATTAATTATCTATCTATACTAATATTATAAAGACGTAAAATATTTTTGTTTGTTTGTTTGCACGTAGGGGGTAATCTCCGGAACTACAGAACCGATTGAAAAAAATAGTTTTACTGATAAAGTATTAGAGCTGCATTTCATTTTGATAAAACATTTTTTATTTCAATATTTGTAAATTTAGTCGGAAAAATTGTTATGTTAGGCTTAGACTGATGAACCAACACATATTTCTTGAATGTATTAAATAAAAACAGATAAAAGAGCTGTTTGCTCTAATATTTCCATTAAAACCTGGTTTTATACTTTGAAGCAATTATTTGTATTTTTAAGTTTTAGGTTAGGTTTTTATTAAAGTGTAGACCTGATCCTTGCTGGTTCTTTTAACTTTTATTATAACTGCTGTTATAAAATATACGAAATAATTTGATTTGAATATTTAACATTATTTACCATCTTTGCTTTGGGGTTGTTATTAATCCTACACTTTTATTATAAAAAAAAACATGACATAATTATGTGTAGAGGAGGTTTTAACGGGTTTGGCGTGCGGAGCACGCAGGGGTTTCCCCTAGTATAAGATAATAAAAAAATAGCACTATTTATAAATTTCACGAAATTTATTGACCTGCACCGACCTAGTAATTAAATTTTATGACAGTATACAATGAATAATGTTTTATAGATTTATAATGGAATTTCCCCAAATATCAACTAACTATACTCGATGTATTTTTGTAAAAGACTTGTGTATAATATTTTTTTTATAGTACAAATTTAAATTTAGTATTCGCGTTAAGAGTTTCGGTAATGATACCAATACGTAGAGGCCTGAAAAGTTATTACTTGTGTCTGTGAGTAAACGTGACGACGTGACAAGATAACTAATGAGACTAACACTTTCATTACTTTCAACGGAAAGACATTTGTCCGCCGAAACTTTCCAAGAGTA
Organism: Philaenus spumarius; assembly: GCA_018207615.1. NCBI lineage: Eukaryota > Metazoa > Arthropoda > Insecta > Hemiptera > Aphrophoridae > Philaenus > Philaenus spumarius. Next base: position 230,519 of record JAGFPH010001772.1, on the reverse strand, counting down.
ATGGTTTAGGGGGAGGAAACTCTGATCAAGATTGTTACTTTCTCCAATTAGTTATATAAAAGCATCTTTGGTGTGGAAAGTCATCGTCCAATCTTCGAATCATAAAATTAGTAACACAAAATACGTACGACATTTTCCTTAACTTTTCTCTGAATTATTTTATTTTCATTGTAGATTATTTCACAATTTTTTCTTCACATAATTACACAAATACCAGTTGTTTGAACTTTATACAATTAATGTCTAATTGGAATAAGTCCAGTGTGAAGTTTTAATTTCAAATGTAACTCTGCCTTCTAATCATGTATCATTACTTATTCTTACTTAACCTTTAGAAGTTTCGGCAAAAAGTCATCATCAGGGTAGTTTAAACACACTGTTAAATTTACGCCGTACGCATTGTTAATTGCACAAATAATGTTGACACACGAACGTACGAGTGGCAATTCGCTGGTCAAGCAACGTGCAACGTGCATTGGTTTGTGGAGTCGTTCTGTTTGCTACAGTTGATACAGATACAAACTTATGGTTTCACCATCTCATACCCACACAAAATTATTCCCCCTTAAGTCAAATAATTTCTTTAATGTCATGTTTTTAATTTCAGACAAACAGCCATTGTTTTAAACAGATGATGTCTACCATTAAGACCACTAAGTTGTTTACAATTCATTTAGTTGTCTAACTGGAATAAGAAAAGTGAAACACGTTCAGGTAAAAAACAAAAAGAAATACTTTAGACCATTCCCCTTAAACCTTCCCTTTTAATCTTGTTAAAATAATATCAGTTGTAATTGTCATATCCAGTGATGGCTGCTAACTTATAGGTTTCGGCGTAACCCTTTATCATATAAATGGTCCTTTTGCGCACCAAAACATTTCGAAGTATCGTGCCAGTCTACATACATAACACTATGTTTCACTGATTCTCCAACTCCATTAGTTTAACTGGCTTAAAGTAAGCACGTTAATAGAGAAAGGAAAAATATTAAAAATAAAACACCACCACAAGATGCTAACACAAGATTACACAACAATGCAAGATACATTATAGAGTTTATAGAACTAATTTTATGCTAGGCCTGTATGAGATGTTTAAATACATTTAATTAACTTAGTTTAATGAGTTGGCTGACGAAACATTATCTTTCAATTTGTTGATTACATTGTGTATGCAGTCAGACATAGGTTGGAAAATATGTTACGAGCTAACCTACTCTATTTAATAGTTTAACAGTAGTTTAAAGCTGTGTATCTCAGTTCTTATTAGGCATAGTAATTCGGCGTAGCTTTCAACAGGGTGTGCAAAAGGTATTTTTTCAACATAAGAATTTACATAATGAGATACCTGTATTAAAACAAATGAACGAATGCAGTTACATGCAAAATTACTCTTTATTGGAGTTAAAAGAATAAGAACTAATATTAAAAAATTACAGTTTCAACTTCATGCAAACCCCTTCTGTTTACATACAATATAGGTCTAGGTAAAACGTCAAAGTTACACTTGGAAAAGATTCCCAATCCTACTATCATAACACAAATCTTTGACAAATTGTGTGTTGATAAGAAACGTATGAAAAGAAACACACAACAATCTACATTGTATATTTTGATGACACTTTTGATGATTCACTTTAAACCCGACAACAGTGAAAGTGGATATTAGTGATATTATGCAGTAGTTGTTGCCGTATGATATCGCAGTTAAGCTGGATTTAGTGCATTTAACATGATGTCAACCACAACATGGATGTTGCATTTGCTTTGTTTAATAATACAAGTGTTGCAACGTTGAAACTGTTGATACATGTAAAGTTAATCCACTCCACGATTTAGTACAGGGTTGATGACAGCCATTCTCAGTCAGTCTATTACCTTTTGCTATAAATATGCGTACGTGATGAATTAGATTTAACCCTAAAACTGGGCAATAGAGATAAATTAATAGATGTTAGTAATTTCACAGGATACGCTTACAATCATTCCAGTACTGAAGAACTGAACCACCGGCGAAGATTAAACTATTTCTATGATTTATTAATTGTTTCATCTAAGGAAAATCTCTCTAGTTTATACAAAACGTCCTGTCACTCACGCAAAAACTCTGTTCCTACTGAGCATGCTTCATTATCAAGGTCACCGCTCCCCCACTACCCTACCCAGATACAAGTGTCTCTGTCTTGATCTATGAAGCCGCGATCACCACGGGGGTCGATCAGAAAAGCGAGTAGGGTGTGAATCCCAAAAATAAATAAAAAACAGAAAATAAAACATGTACAAACAAACTATAGGGAGTGCACATATACAAACAAACCTAATCCACATAAAATTATGAAATTAAAACTAACAAATAATCAAATATTAATTAGTGAAGTCACAAATGTAACACGAAAAAATAAACTGAACTTTACGAGAAATACTAAAAGAATAATAATGATTCCTAATTACACAAAAACCTATGGATCTATTTCTAGTAGTCTGACAGCCTGAAGATAAAATGTAGACTTGCATGTTTTGGTAATGTGTCAATCAATTCTGTATTATTAAAGTAACAGAAATGTATTTTACTAGTGCGTTTCACTTGATGGTATTTAAAAACTAACTAAACTAACTTAATTCTAACATTAGTTAATTTAATAAAGGCTATTAGTTAGTACGCAAAACGAAAGACTTGATATTCATTGATTACAATTGATATTCATACTATTACTGACAGTGTGCTTGAAAAAATATATTTAGTTATTTTTCGTAAAAAATGTATGTAAATTTGTAAATATCTCATTTTATTTTGAGCTAGACTAAATGTGTCTTCGTTTTAGTAGAAGCAAACATTAAAAAAAAAACTTAGCAAGAAATGAACAAAATTAAAAAAACAGTTTTGTAGTGATAACTATTCTAATGACATATAAACTTAAACGTGAAATGTTTATAAAATTACATATTTATAATTTTGCCAATGTAGCAGCAGAATAATGGTTATTATTATTATATTGATAATATGCTTCAATAATGCTAAAACGGCAACAACAATAACTGTACGATCTGCAGTTTTGTATTTTCAGCTGGATTTTGTATTTATTGGCAGCGGTTAAAAAATAAATGAAGTAAATACGATTTCTTAGAATTTTACCATTTGATTGTTATATTGTTATTATTCTAATACAAATGTATGGAACTGTACATTAAAATATTATATCCAAACAGAGAACAAGGGTAGAAACCTTTCACATTAAATAAGTAATTGGCGACAACGCACTTCTCTAGTCGTCGGTCCATAGACTGCTTTAATTGATAGCATGGGCCTTATAGAGGCTTGCCGTACTACTACCTAACCTAACTACATCGGCTCCTATTCACATCCACATTGAATTATGAATATTCTTATCTCAGTGTTTAATTCAAGATAAACATTTCTTCATTTCAGTAACGTACCTCATGTTTAAGTAAACCCCATTACATATTCCTAATAACTTGTTTAAATGAGTTTTATGAGGTTGTAATGTTTTTATGCTGGCTACTAGCGTAAGATCTCCGTTTGAATAGCATGGGCAATGCTATCACCTAAACTGTAAACGTGGAATAGGCAGAGCTCTAATCATATAACACCCATCTTCAATCCACTCTCAGCTGTGCAATGTTGTCTATCGGCCTTGAATACACAATGGATTTCAAATGACCCAAAAACAAACAAATCTATGGGGTTGAAATCAGGCTATTTCACCACGACCTATCCACTGATTAGGCAGAGCTCTAATCATATAACACCCATCTTCAATCCACTCTCTCAGCTGAGCAATGTTGTCTATCGGCCTTGAATACACAATGGATTTCAAAAGACCCAAAAAACAAACAAATCTATGGGGTTGAAATCTGGATATTTCACCACGACCTATCCACTGATTCCTATATTTTGTAAATAACTATGAGCTCGACTTGTTAGAAGATAACTTGATGAAATACAACTTGAACACAAAATCTCACAACTACTACGTTTATTAACTAAATCGTCATTGATGCATGAGCTACAATAACTAAACTGTAACAATATCCAACGATATTGTAATAACCACTGAACTATTGGAATATTTTTGAATTGAAATTTTGTTTAATTAGCATTATTGAAGCATATTACAGTCGCCATTTGAAAATGTTATAAACCACATTTGAATTGAATTTTAGAGCAATGACTTTATCTTATTTATGAAAACTATAGAATTAAAAAAAAAAAATGGTTTTAGGCCTTTTTTGGATGTTGTAGACAATGACCAAGAAATTATGCTTTCAGTTTATTGTCGTTAATTCGCTTATCCTTTTTCCTACAGAAACGACAAAAAACCATTTTGTCTGACGTTAAAATGAAAAATATTTTGTCTTATGTAAACTTTTTTGTGAAATTAACGGTTTTTGAGATTTTCCAGGCTTAAAATTTGTAACTACCGCCATTTTGACAATTATTAAAATAAGTTCTTTGTGTTTGGTATGGTTGTAAATCGGTACATACAAAATTTGAACTCAATATCGTGTCTACTTCAGGAGTTACAGTGAGCTTTTGTGAACAAACAAAATGACGGATTGCGACTTAACTAAACCACATGTTACTGAACATTTTTGATTTACTTCAATGTGTACAATATGACCCTGTATTGGCCGCTCAGGTTTTTTTATAACACTCTGTTTATAGAGTTTGTTAAACTAAACACAACATCATTTTAGTAAACAATAATTTGTTTACAATTTAACCATAGGGATACAATTATTCAAATAAATATTTAGATAACTTTTGTACAAGAAAAGTAACAACAAATATTTAAATCGGCTAAATTTGTTCTTGCTAAATGACAAGTAGTACATGAAACGTGTTTTTCGTTTGGTTTTTGTAAATTAAATATGCTTAAAATTTTTGTTAAATGTGTTTTTTCTAATACAATATATATCTTTTCAGAGATAGATAAATATGACGTGTCTCATTAAGCCCACTGTCAAGAAGCACTGAGCGCAATATTTATAAACGGTACCAGGAACTGGCACATACTTTCTCACAAACATATTTAAATTATTAAACAGATTCACTGTGACTTGTAGGGTGGAGTATGAGAGGTGATTTTTATTAAAGTTGTTTTCCCATAAAAAACCATAAAATAACGGAAAAACCAACTTTTCACAAAAACGGCTAGAACGATTTTGATTAAAATTTTACAGTTTATAGTACTTTAGGTCCCTAATAAACTGTAAAATTTTAATCAAAATCGTTAGAGCCGTTTTTGAGAAAAGTTGATTTTCCGTTATTTTAAGGGTTTTATGGAAAATTACCCTTAAAAATAAAAAATTCACAAAAAGGAAAAAATGCTGGAGATACCGTGGATAAGTACCTCCATACCAAATTTCATCAAAATCGGACGACTAGTTTAGGCTCTAGGTCTGATAACATTCACAAACACAGACACCCCCAGACATCCCTCCGAAAACCACTTTTTTTAGGTAAGAGGGACCCAAAACGGATATTTCCAACAAATACTCAAACTCGAAAATTTTGACGAATACAATACTTTTTCCATATACTATGGTATAGGGGGAGAAAGTAAAAATAAATAAAATGGCGTAGAGGTTGTAACAAGTCTTGTAGTTTATATCTATAATTTCATTGCAGCTGTTTTTGTATCACATAATACCATCATCAGATGACAAAACACATATTTATGCACGTGATCTTATTATGCACTTTTTATAAATTTAGTTTAATTTTTTTAAATTCTTTAATGTTGAATTGGAACATTTTCGTTCGTATTAAAATATTTAGTTGTCATAGAATTTATAAACTTTTATATATATCTGTGTTTGGTTCACTGAAGAGTTTCACTTTAATAAGCTGTATAATGAAATGTCTGATGAGATCTGAATCTAGTTACATTATCCTAGCAACGTTCCTTTAGCAACTGGGTATCATCGTCATCAATATCGACTCTGCGGTTAATGAGGTTAAAGCTTTCAAGGCTCTTCGTACAGTTAGTAAAGTGTTACTATCGGGTTTATCGCTTCTCGTATATCCAACATTTTACAATGGAAGTAGTTTAGGTAGAATTACATGATCGTAAAAATGTCAACGATTTCTCTATTTTATATACCCTTATTAAAAATCATGTTTGTAATAAAATGTAATGGCATTGGTTTCACTATTAAAAAATACTTTTAAAATCCTACCTAAAATTCATTGATGTTACAAATTAAATGGTTAAACTACCATAATTTGGAACATCAGATTAAATATAATTTGGAGACCTAGTTAGACACCATGCTTCTTGATACATCCACACACATATTTCATAATTTATATGTATCCTACTGCCGTAGGAAAGATGAGGTATGCTGAGTCCTAAGGCCAGGAGGGTCAATAAACACAGATTATAGTCCCCAGAACACGTTTTGGGGTGTCATTAAAATGAATATCGCATAACTGTCTTGGTCCATATTTTTTTTTTTTACTTTCTCCCCCCCTATTCGTAGTATATGGAGAAAGTATTGTTTTCGTCCAAATTTTCAAATTTGAATTTTTAGTGGAATTATCTGTTTTGGTGCTCCCTGAACCCCAAAAAATTGTTTAGTGGAATTATCTGTGTTGACTCTCATTGAACCCAAAAAAGAGTTTTTTTAGTGAAGCCTGTCCGTGTGTCTGTTAGGATGTGTACACAGCTGGTGACCATACCAATGGTCCGATTTTGATGAAATTTGGTGTGTAGGTGTAGTTCTAGAATACCTTCAGGAAATTTTTATTTTTTTCAAATTTTAGATTTTTAAGGGGCCCCCCCCCAAATGGCCAAAAAACGAGAAAAATCTAAATTTCTCAAAAACGGATCTAACGATTTTGATAAAATTTTGCTTATTTGTAGCCCTTAATGTACTCTACCATATGCAAAAAACAGCATCTTTATAAAAATTCTCGATTAGGTAATACTAATAATAATAACTGATTTATGGGGGCTTTTGGCAAAAAATGGGGTTGTTTTTCAAAAATGTTCAAAACCATTTTCGTGCATCTATAAAGGTTTGGCATGTTTGGTGCAAATTTGTTCGAAATCGATAGAATAGTTTTAATAATAATATTTCTAATATTTTCCATGGTATGACCTACTTTTGAAAAGTAGCAAATGAGCACCGATCATGGTCCCCAGAACACGTTTTGGGGTGTCATTAAAAATCATATGTATATATGTGTTCGCACTCTAGCGGCCGCATTTTAAGTCCGATTTGGTTCAAATTTGGTACACATGTTGAATACGCAATGCATTGTGTATTAAAGACACTCCCAATACGGGGGTTGGGGTGCGAGGCACGCAATGCATTGTGTATTGAAGATACTCCCAATAGGCGGAATGGTGCGCCAACCATTTTGCAGCTATTCAGCACCGTCGTGAATAGACCAATTTTCCAAATTGTTGGTGGAAACCCCAAAACATAGGCCTATAAACTTAATTTTGAAAATATGCTCAACTTACGTCAGCGGTTCAGCTGCGTGGTCGAATTATTGTTATTTTATGTATGTTAAATTATCAGAAATGATGCAGATGACAGTTTTTAGCATAACAACGTTGTAGAAATTGATAACCAATAAGGTCTTCATAACATAATATTATGTACTACTTATAGATAAAATGTAATTTAAAAAAAATAAAATGTACTCTAATATATATTTTTTTAAATTAATTAACTATGTTTAATGGTTGTCCAGTTTAAACCACATCGTAAAAGGAAACGACATATTTTTTCCTATTTCGATGAGTTTATTAGAAATGGCTTGAAATTGTTCGCTATAAAGGCGATAAAGTGGACAATATATGACATGGCGTATACAATAAAGCGTTTGCAGAGTGATTTGTGGCGCCATGCGTTTTATTACTCAACGTAACACGTTGGTATGTTATTATTTAGTGGTATTTCAGTCCTGATACTTGTATGTAGAATGTCAAAGAATTAATTAAAACATTCTAAGAAATGTTAGCGAGTGACAAATTGTTTGAACAGAGGTGACAGTAATACACTGACCAAAAATGTTTTACGTTTTCTCCTTTTTCTAATGTTCTGAAGTTTGCATTTAAAACATTAATATATCGCATGCATCAGCACGTAAGCATTTCATATTTCAGAAAATTTTTCTTCTCTTACAAACGTTTTTTCAATGCGACTCTATTTTCTTTAATCCACTAAAATTAATAAAATAAAGCATTTAAAATCCCGTAATGAGAATTGGTTAGCTTTAATGCATAATAGAATACAGGATGTCCCATTTTAACTGTTCCATCATTGGAATCTCCAACAGTACAAGATGTAAAGCAAACTTTAAAGACTAACCATTTAAAAGTATAGGAGAATAAAGTTTTTAAAATGCCCAAATTGAGCGGATGGTATTTTGGTATATAAACGTTTTGAACCAATAAAAACGCTTTTAACACTAATAAAGCATTTTTTTTAATAAAATTAATAACTTTTAAAAATTATCAAATAAGCTTTTTTAGATTTATTTTTTAAACCATAATACAGCTGTTATTCTCATTGTTCAAATTGTTGTTTAACAAGAGCCCTCTGTTTATTAGTCTATAAGTTCTCATTTAAAGTACAGTTTTTAATGTTTTTATATTCTAAAATGGCTGACAACGTTCAATTTTTTGTATGGACCACCCTATGTTTTATGATCGCGGATTGCGAATCTTCAGATTTTAAACATCTGTTATCAAATTCATTTTCTTCATGTGCAACAAAATTTGTAGTTTTGTCACTTAGTTCCTCTGTATTATGGTTTTGAAAAATTAACAAAACTCATATTTACTGATTTTAAAAAGTTATTTTGTTTATCTAAAAAAGTTTTATTATCGTTTCCATCGGTTCAAAACGTTTCTATATATAAAAAAAGAAAATACACTAAGAACAAAATCGTCGTAAAATAACTTGTAAAATCTGAAATCATCATGAAATACAGAGTGTTCCATAAGACATTCGAGAGTAGTCCAACATATTGGAAAATGGCGGCCAATTTTTGAAATTTCTAATTCATATTTTTAATTTTAACTAAAAAGTAGGTGAGGTCCCCCATTTAAAGTTTGCTGTTCATCTTGTACTTTTGGAGATCCCAATGGTAGCCCAGTTAAAATGGACACTGTATATACTATTATTATGCCTATAGTAATAATGTTGGCCATTCTTATTTTTAATAGAATACAAAATTATTTTTTTTTGTTTTAAATAGCGATAATGACACATCTTATAACTCAAAACATATTTACTGGACAAATTACAATAAAGAAAACTATTTTAAAATAGCTTTTCATTTAATTTTAAACTGTAGGCCTAACCATTTAATTATTCAGCACAAATTCGGACGGATGAAAGCAGATGGTGGGTGGAGTTCCGGATTCGTTTAAAAGATTGTCAACAACACCGCACATCTCCTAGGGGAAATCTTTGTACAGGATCGATTCCGTGTGTAAATAGTACGCGTGAATGCTGTAACGATACTAAACACAATAAAAGAGTAAACACATTGAACGTTCACTGTAAGAAACTGGATTTTCCATGAATAAGTGTAACTTAAGCGTAATGATGAATTAATTATAATTACAACGAAACCAATTTTGATATTGTTTAACTTTTGAACAAACCGAGCGTAATGTCTACTAAAGCCGGTTCTACACGATGCTACGATGGACCGAACGTTTGAGACTACTATGTTCGACAGATGGTACAGCGAATGTTCCTGCTACACGGTGAATCGAATGTTTGACCCAATCATTTAGAAAACAGTTTGGTACAAACTTTTGACTTGTTGCAAAAATGGACGAGGATGATAGTCTATAAAAATATATCTTTTAATTGTACACATTTATCGAGTTAAAAATCCCTACATCATATTTAGGTAGTCATAGATAAAATTTCTTTTGAAATAGTAATTTGTTAAATTGTATTTTTTAAATGTATAGTATCTAATTAATCTGGCTGTAATTTTTCACGTAAATTACTAGTATGAAATATAAATTGTAGTATACTTAGGATATTTGTGAAAATATAAGTTAATACTACTGTATTACTAATATTAGCCTAGTGATTAAAAACTAAACACAAAGATAAACTAACAAAATGGTTCTTTGATGGTAATGGAGAGTAAATATTGATCCATATGAACGAGTCGTGTAGCCATTCCTTTTCAAATTGGCGAGACCGTAATCTCGGTTATAAGACATCATCTGTTTTAAGAACAATAGCTGCTTGTCTGAAACTGAAAAAGTGACTTTATTGAACATTTATTGACTAAATTTGGAATAAATTTTGAGTGAGAACGAGATGGTGAACTATGGAATACGCTGGGATTGGCTACGAAAGTATATGGTGTTTAGAATTGAGCTTGGGTCTTTGGATACTTATGGTGGTTCGTAAACGAGACATAAGGGACGTTTTCTTCTGTCCTGCGGAGGTGCAGGGTCAGTGATAATTTGTTGGATGTGTGTGTATCGAGACCCTTCGGCTCTGTGTTTGACTCTATTTGTTACTTTTAGGTTTAAGTCCTCGAGTGTGGGGATTTTGTGCCCTTGAGAGATTGTGACGTTCGATACATACCATGGGGAGTTAGTGATCCAACGGAGAGTTTTGTTCTGGAAGGAATCCAACTTTTTCTTCCAAGAAACAGATAGTAGAGAGTACCAAGCTGAAGCTGCGTACGTAAGTACCGGTCTGATGTATGTTTTGTACATGGACAATCTGATACGAAGTGGTAGAGGGCTCTTGGCATATATGACTGGAAGGAGTCTGCCACGGACAGATTTAGCCCTTAACAGAGTTTGCTTGACGTGATGTGACAGGTTTAATTTAAAGTCAAGCGTGATTCCAAGGTATCTGACATTGCGGGTCCATGCTATGGGTGATTTGTTAAGAGTCAATTTTACTTTAGGAAATCTACGTAGTGAAGAAAATTGGATAGCTTGCGTTTTGTCTGTGTTCACTGCAGTTCTCCACATCCTGAGCCACGGCTGTAGGGCATCTAACTGTTGTTGAATGACCGACGAGCCATATTCCAAGTCCTGTAGTAGAACATAGCGTCATCAGCAAAGAGTCGCAGTGATACTTTGGGGATGACTGGAATATCGTTAGTGTACAGAAGGTACAGCAACGGACCAAGAATTGAGCCTTGGGGAACTCCTGCCTCGATGGGTCTAGGAGTGGAAAGTGTACCATCTGCTGTCATGGTATGCGCTTATGAGATGTACATAGCATGGAGGAATTGGGCTGCGGGATAGTTTGTAAAGCAGGCCTTCGTGCCATACTTTATCAAAAGCTTTTGATATGTCCAGGAACACTGCAATAGATTGGTTTTTAGCGTTGAAGCCATCATAAAGGTCGTTGAGAACTTTTACAAGTTGGAGAGTTGTGGAATGTTCACTTCGAAAGCCAAATTGCTCAGGACGAACGACGTCTTTGAGATGCTGGGTGAGCAGGGAATAAACTAATCTCTCAAAGATTTTAGAAATCGTTAGAAGTAAGAGATGGGCCTGTGATTTTCAGGAAAAAGAGCCGATTTTCCGGGTTTAGGAATCGTGATTATTTTGGATCCTTTCCATGATAAAGGGAAGTGACCTGTTCGCATGATTCCATTGAAGGTATTTGTTATGATTGCTACCGTAGTTGATGGGATGTCGCGAAGCGCTGTGTTGCTCACGTTGTCTATGCCAGGTGCTTTACGTGTAGGGAGTTTACTAATGAGATTGGCTACCTGGTCGCATCTGAAAGGGTCGGGGGGAGGCCCCATGGGGACAAGCAAGATAATTGTCAAGAAAATGTTCCACATGTTCTATCTGGTCATCGTCATAAATACGTGCATTTGGAGTGAATTGATTTTGGAGTGAATCAAACGTTGGAGGCACCCCTTTGAATCGGTGCAAGAATCCAGACAACGGCCGGAATATGGTCAAATACGAACGTTTGACGCTCGTAGGTTTGAACAACGGCCACACGATGTGACGAACCATCAAACGTCCAAAGTTGGAAGGTGTTCGTAGCATCGTGTAAAACCGGCTTAAGTTTGAGTAAATATAAATGAACACGTTCTAAAATTAAATTTCTGTACTTTTTAAACTTCTAAACTTGTTAACATTGTCAGACATACTTAGGCCTACATTGAATGAAAGTCTACTAGAAAACGAGTATATATAGACATACTATATAATATTAAATTAACTTCTGTTTTAATTCATTATCTATACTATTACGGTCAAGTTCTATGTGAGAAATAAATCAATGGTGATTGGAAATTTGTGAAAAAATATGTTATACTCTACAAACGTGAATACAACGTCAAGATTGTTCAATGAAATCTAAACAAGTACGGTACTAAATGAAAATTGTTTTAAAATATGAGGACATGTTAAATGAAATTGATTAAATATCCTGAGTTTATACAGATATTCAAGATTCACGTCGTTCACAAAAAAAAAAAAATATATATATATATATATATTTGTTTGTGCCTTAATATTAGAGAAGATTAATTCATTAACTATGGTTCCACATTTTCAGATGTCTATTTATTTCGAAAGTCATATTAGAAATTTTATTCTTCGGGACAGTCTGTACACCTGGATTTGTAGACACCAATTTTTATAGGCTTTGCGACTTACTTTTTTAGTTAATTTAATATTAGGCTAAACTTGTTATTCATTAATAAGTTATTCGTATTTGACAAATTAGTTGCTTCACTAACTACTAGCGGCTCCACCCCTCCTCGCTTCGCTTATCGCCTTGGAGTTCTATGGTCGAAGAAAATGCAAACAGATTATTGTATACTCTGATATTTTCACGGAAATGACGATTGAGTGGTGACCTAATAGCTAATATGTAAGACAGAGATCGAGATAGACACGACCATCCCCCAATAATCCGTATGCATGCGTTGTAATTTCACCATTAATATTGCAATCTAATCAATAATCAAAATTTCATACAAATTTTGATATTATAAATTAAAGGAAACAATATAATACATAACACCAGATGTTTGACTTACAATAATACTGTAAGCCTTTAATAATAAAAAAATAAAAAATAGTAGTAAAGAATAATTTACCTGATTCTAACTTTGCCAAATTGGTTTAAAATTTACGTGATTTAGTTTATTGTAGGCTTAACCTAAATAAATTATGTTAAGTTTTTGACCCGAATCAGCTGTTTTATTTATTATTTGTAACAACAGATGTTTGAATTCAATTGTAATACAGTAAGCATTTTTGTTGATTTTTATTTGTGTGCAAATCTAACCTAAATAAACGGTACCATTAACTGGCACATACTTTCTTACAAACATATTTAAATTATTAAACAGATTCACTGTGACTTCATAATTGTAGGTAGGGTAGAAGAGGTAATTTATTAAAGTAGGAGATTAACTAATAAATATTATTATTATTATCTAGAGACGAAACTATCGATCGATTTCGAACAAATTTGCACCAAACACGTCAATTAGGCCTGTATAGATACACGAAAAAAGGTTTTATGGCCAAAAAAACCCAAAAATCTGTTATTATTATTATTAGTTAAACGAGAATTTTTAGAAAGATGCGGTTTTTTGCATATGGTAAAGTACGTTAAAGGCTACAAATAAGCCAAATTTCATCAAAATCGTTAGAGCCGTTTTTTTTATAAAAAAATATAACTGATTTTTTGTTTTTTTGCCAAAAAGTGGGTTGTTTTTAAAAAAAATTCAAAACCGTTTTTCGTGAATCTATACAGGCCTACTTGACATGTCTGGTGCAAATTTGTTTGAAATCGAACGAATAGTTTTCGCTCTAGCTTTGTATACATACAGATAGACATTTTGTAAAAACCACTTTTTTGGACTCAGGGGTTCCCAAAACGGAAATTCCCACAAAAATCTCAACATCGATATTTTTTGCGATCACTATACTTTCTCTATACTATATTATAGTGAGAAGGTAAAAAGCTGTTGGTTGTGAATAATAATAAACATATTATAAACTAGGTAAAAAAACCTCCCGATTTTGGCAGTTGTTTCAGATGGGTTAGTAAAAAAAGTCATTGTTCAAGGAGAATTTCCAGAAATAGGTATCAATAGGGTTCTAACTTAAAATTATAATAATAAAAAAGTGCCCTTTTTCAATTACAGATGAAATTAAAATGGTGTTTCCTAATTTACTGATTATAATGACAACATTTTCTTTCATTCAACACAAACTTCACGAAAAGTAGATCTTCAGAAATAGGTAATAATAGGTCACCAAACGTTTAAGGCTATGCTGTATTATTATATAAGTAAGATGCATTTGCTAAGTTGCTTGCTATGGTATTGAATGTAGACAAACATGTGTTGAAAAGCTTTTGATCCGAAGAGCTGTTTTATCAGAATTTTCAAAAATTTTACACTTTAAAATATAAATTTTGCAAAATCCTTTCTTATTCAGCTTATATAACCCAATAAAAATATATCTTTAAACTTTCGTATTTATAACTTAAGTAGTTTTTGCTTATAGGCTAGATGATTAAAAACGAACAAAAACAACCCCACAAAGATGGAAACAACTCACAAACAACCCAACAACGTTAGAAATCTATTCCATATTTATTCAGATTTACCTATTTATTTAAGAAACGTATATGTATATATATATGTTTTTAATTCAAGTTTCAGTTTGCATTCTGGGCAAATATTAACTGGTTTGCGTACCTAAACAATTATTTGCAAAACGTAAAATTCAGTACTCTATCTTAGCTATATTTACACAACCATTCCTAAGATAAACTAAGATTACACAATAACTATTTACACTAATTTACTTAGCCTATACAATCATTTAAATCCTTGATTTTTGACTCCGGTTCACAATCTTTTACAGTAAACTCTAGACCGATTAGTTTTTCTTGTTAATAATTCGTAGTGTAATTTTAACTAGCGCATTTCTCTCAATTTTAAATCAGGCAAGGTCGTATCGTGCTTACTAAATTCCAAGTCCGTTTGTGTACTTAACTACGGGATATTTATTTACTGACAAAAGTCACATTTCTTTTACTTAAATTCAAATAAGAATAAAATGTAGGCCTATTGGACAGAAACAATAAATAACCAAAGTTCCGATACAGCGAAAATGTACTTTGCAGTATGAGTTATTGAATTACAGAAATATAATTCTTAAGGTTTAAACCAGATATTGTGAGAGGATGAATATTTAGCGTCAGAATTATTACATTTATCAAAGCCACAAACAGATAAAGGATATGCAGATAGAGTTGGCAAGCTTCGGAATAATATGTAAAGGTTCAGTGACTCTCAGACTTGAAGGGAGACTGTTATCCGTTTTGGAACAATGTTTGTAAAGGAAATGATTTCATTAAAGAAGAACTGCTAACAATACACCCTAGAGTAATATTGAATCTCAAGTTGTTGATTTAATGTTTAGAATGTTTATAGAAAATACAACTGTGCTGTCGATAATATAATTGTTTAGTAAGTTTCAAGATGGAACGTTTTTGTGAAAAAACTGAATTAGAGTAAAGTGTTAATTTGAGAATCTATTTATTCCAGAATAATTTATTTGTTGTAGACTTATTAATGTGTTGGTTTGGACTTTGTAGATGGTTGTATGTTGGTTCTAACGTTGTAGGGTTGATTGTGTATTAGTTTTAACTTTGTGGGGTTGTTTGTTTTTTATATCTAACTTTGTGGGTATTTTTTGTGTTGGTAATAGTTTTGTGAGTTGTTTGTGTATTGCTACCCACTTTGTGGTGATATTTGTGTGTTGGCTCTGACATTATGGGGTTGTTTGTAGTGTTGCTTCTAACTTTGTGGCATTATTTGTATGTTGGTTCTACAGTTGTAGGGTTGTTAATGTGTTGATTCTAACTTTGTGGAGTTGTTTGTGTGTAGGTTCTACCATTTTAAAGTTATTTGAGTGTTGGTTCTAATGCTGTAGTGTGCTTGTTTTAAATTTAAAGGTTTGTTTTATCATTATTGGGTTGTTTGATTGATGTTCTTCAATTTCAGAGTTGTTTAAGTGCTTGTTTGAACATTGTTGGGTTGTTTGTGTGATTGTTCTATAATTTTAAAGTTGTTTGAATATTTGTTTTAACGTTGTTGGTTTGTTTGTGTGTAAGGATTTTATTTTGAAGTTGTTTTTGTGTTGGTTCTAAAATTTTAATTTTGTCTAGTGTTGGTTTAAGCTCTGTGTGGTTGTTTGTGTGATGCTTCTAAAATGTTTAATTAAGTGTTGGCTCTAACATGTGGGATTTGTTGTATGTTGGTTCTAAAGATGTGATTTAAGTGATTTAAATGTCGCTTCTAACATTGTCGGGTTGTTTGTTCGTTGGCTCTATCTAGTCTATATTTGTTTTATAGTTTTCATGTTTGTCATATTGTTCCAGAGGTTAATATTTCGTAAATCATCAGAGAGTAAATTATCCAGTAGTCTTTACTTAAGAAAATCCGTCATTTCTTTAGATTTTGTTTGTTGCATTTCCACTTTAAAAATTGCTTTTAGGCATTTAACCCACGATTTTCCGTACTTGTTGGTTCCGCAACAAGGAGAACATCTTTACATTACCTTATAGTAATGATTCATTTTGTTTTATCAATATTTTACACTGAAATAACTTCATTGCAACTTTTATGGTGTTTCTAATGGAACGTGATCAAACTTGTTTATACATATATTGAAATATAACTTGTTAACAAAACATTAAGATACCAGTTTGAAACAATGGACAATAAAATACCTAAACAACCAGTAAATGATTTACACTATATTTGTAACCAATCAACGCCGATCGGTTTTGTATTTTGATCGCGTGAACTGCTTTTTGAAAATAACTTTACCCAATAAAATATATTAATTCAATTATTATTCACTAAAGTTCCAATTAAAAGCATATTATATCCTGATTTCAGAATTAATTTTACTTATCGAAACGAATAAAAGTCGATAAGTTTTAACAAAGCACACATGATATAAAAATAACAATAATTCATAGTTCATTTATTATAATAAGTTTGGTCACGTATCCTTTATTTATTAGCCAATTTCCATAGGAAAAATGAGCTATTGCAGTGGCCCTTATGGGGACACCCAAGGTCGGGAGTAGTAAATGAGCACCGATCATGGTCCCCAGAACACGTTTTGGGGTGTCATTAAAATTCATGTATATATGTTTATATGTTCGCACTCTAGCGGCCGCATTTTAAGCCCGATTTGGTCCAAATTTGGTATACGTGTTGGTTGTCTAAGTCGCTCGGACGATATTTTTTACTACCAGAATGAAATTATTTTAGAGTTTTTTCTAAAAATATAAATGTAGGATCTTATTCTGCACATTTTGTTTTTTTACGCGACCTTATAGCTCACTTGGTTCCTCCAAAATCGACCAAAACGTAAAATACCATAAAAGTACCCGGTTCGAAGCCAAGTGGTGCAAACTCGCGAGGCCACTAGGAGGAAACTACTAATATACTACTATTATATTTCGTACACACAGACAGCTGTTCAACGCCTTCGTGAGTAGACCTATTTCCCAAATTGTTGGTTGAAACCCTAAAACGTAGGCATGTAAACTTTATAAAATAAAATTTGCTCAACTTACGTCAGCGGTCCAGCTGCGTGGTCGAATTATCTTCTATTCCAAACTTTGTATTCATACCAAATCATTCATCATAATACATTAATTTCCTATAGTACAGTTTTCCTGGTAGCTGAAACTTTGTACGTGGCTTGTGGAAATTAATCTTCTTCATGTTCGCTTATTCAGTGCGTCATAATCTGGCTTATTCATAATACTTTGAATGTTAAACATTAAAGTAGAAGGTATACAAACAAAATGTCGTTTTTACTTGCTTATAAGATAAACAATGCTGCCATTAGCGTGAGCAAAGGAATAATGAGTTGTTGATTCATGGCAAACAAAGACCTACTTACTAAGTCACATCATTACTACGTCACAAGCGCTTATCTATATGTTTTTAGAAGTAAAGGGGATCTTTAAAAGACCTTTTCAGTTGCTTTTAATAGTTTTGTACTCAACTTACAACAAAGAAAATATTTAATTTACAAAATCTATAAATAAACAAAACATCTTTAATTGCATACTCCAGGCAGTTTGTGTTATTAAAATATGCTTGTATCGTTTCATAAATTTTTTACTTTCTCCCCCTATACCATAGTATATGGAGAAAGTATTGTTTTCTTCAAAATTTTCGAGTTTGAGTTTTTGGTGGAAATATCCGTTTTGGGTCCCCCTGAAAATACAAAAGTGGTTTTCGGAGTGATGTCTGTGTGTGTGTCTGTGTGTCTGTGTG
>JAGFPH010001772.1:173142-197185 GCA_018207615.1 Philaenus spumarius | reverse complement strand
AATATTCAATTTGTTACTAACTAATACATTGTTAGCGTAAGAAAAATAAAGTTTGCCTAATTACTTTCCAAGATATATTTACCTATATAATATATAAATTTACCTATATATTATTTAAAAGAATAGTTTTGGTTCTACTATTCATTGTATAGTTTAAAACCCAATTTACTTAGTTGGTTTAGTACAAATATATTACCTACAAAATGTTTTTAAATGTCACCATTTTGAATCGAACGCACTATTATCTTCCGTGTTAGGTTTCAAGCCATTTTTTTTATATTAAAGGTGTTATTAAGTATAATTATTATACATGTAAACAGCAATATAATTACAAAACACGCAAATAAAAATAAAAATTATATTATAAATTTCTGAATCGACAAAAGGCACACCTCCAACTTCATACTAATCCGGTAGGGGACCAGCTCCTATAAAATCTACTGCCCGTGAGTACCATAGTAATATAGCGCATGCGCAAACGTATAACAGCTGATTTCGCACATCAGCTGTAATACTTAAACAACTAAGGGAATCATTTACATTAATATGTACAACTTGTATGTTAAGTTTTGTGTTGTTACTATACGAACAATAATGTAGTATTGGTCTGAATTATTGTTATCAACTCCTATAAAACGAGTGTACGCAGATACGTTACACACGAACATGTGTACTTACAATACGTACGTGAGTAACTTATAATATAACAGCTGATTTCACCCATCATCTGTAATACTTAAACAAATCCAGCGAAGATTATTCTTTGGGGTTATGTTTACTACTTCAATCAATAATATAAGACTGTTCTCCGTCACGAAGGTGGTGACAGAGAGCAACACATGCAAGATGATGCTAGCGAATGAGGAAAACTGGAACGCGATCTCTCAATTTGTAAGAGCTGTAAGCAAGAAAGAGGAAAATGGCTTGGAATAGGGGACAAGAAAAAATTTTAATAGAGAAAAGTAATGACAAGGAGAGGCGTGGCCTGAAGTAGTGCGCAAGCGGTCCCAGACCAGGAACCCTGGTTTTATTCAGTATGAGTCTGAATCGTGACCCAGGGATGCGTTTCTTGGTGAGATAACGCCCATGAAGGATTTACCCCTTCTCTTTAAAAAAAAGAAGAAAATATATAAGTCTTGTGTATGTGATAAAAAAAAAAAAAAATGTTTAAGAACTAATGTAGGGTATATAGTGTGGAGGCAGATGTCCAAAATTACAAAATTGAGTCACCCTTAAATCTAACCAGCAACCAACATGCTAAATTTTATATTACAGCAGTACAGGTGATATTTTGACCGGTGGTCACTCTGTATGAGTGGGACACTATTTACTGGACGCTATTTTGGAAAATGGCTGATGAAAATATTTGATTGTTCGTAAACCACTACTTTGGAAACCACTAAACGTATTTTGGTGGCAAATAATATATTTTAGGGTCAGGGAATTAAAAAAAAAAAATAATAATGAACTAATTCATATATACAACCCATCATCCTTTTTTTTAAATCGCTACATTTATTGGAACGAAGTTACTTTACGCGGCTTGCAGAAAGAGTTGACAAACAGAAAATGTAACGCTTATCTAAATACCGTTATCGAATTGGTTGCTATGGTAATGAATGTAAATACATTCAAGAAACAAACAATTCAAAGTGAGTTCAATTATCTGTAGATTCAAGAAATGGAAAGTATGTGCAATATAAACTTAGAAGTAAGTTAATATAATTTTATATTTTGATACAAGCTTTACTGTTTCCATACGTTTAATGTTGTTATAATTAAAGTGAAGAATTAATTATAACCTCAAAGCTAAGATGGTAAACACAGTTAAATGTCCATTCATTGTTCAATTTTGGTTAATCAGTCTAGGCCTAACCTAAAATTATTTTGAGTATGTTTATTTTTTTACCTGCCTTTACGGCAACATACACACATAATTTATGTTTTGTGCACATTTATAGCACATTCTAAAATATATTCGTGATGAACTTTGTTTCTGACGAATATATTATATGGATATGCAGTATAGTAGTTTAAGAGCATGTATTCCAACCAGGATGATGAGGATCAAACAGTGTAACTCTTTCATCACACGGGGAAGTTAGGCCCCACATAAAGGACATTTGTAATTGTGGTGTTCATGATTTAGTAAAAGAATAGATATCTTGTTTAGTTGTGGTTCACATGTTTGAATAAAAGAATAAATATCATGTTTTATTAATTGAATAAGAAGAAATAATATTATCTTTGTTTAGTAAAACTAAATTGTAATATTTAAAAAATAATTGAATAAAAGTTCATTTAATGCCATATATTGGTCACCATTTTGAAAAATGGGTGATGGGTTGTATGCATTAATTAGTTAATTTTTTTTTAAATTCCTTGACCCCAAAAACATATTATTTGACAACAAGATCAAGTTTTTAGGTTTAGTGGTTTCCAAAGTACGAACAATCAAATATTTGCATCTGCCAGTTTTGAAAATGACGTCCAGTAAAGACGGTCCCACTCATACAGAGTGACCACCGGTCAAAATATCATCAGTACTACTGTAGTATACAATTTAGCAGTTGGTTGCTGATTAGCTTATTTCAGGGTGAGCCAATTTTGTAATTTTACACATTTTACCAATTGCGCCTCCCTACTAATAATACGTTATAAGATTTGCGTTGAGGTTATACAATGAATAGCTTTCAACATTTTATTATCAATAAATTATATTAATTTATTCAAATTTAAAGAAGAGAGACTTATTCGTTTAGCTTCGGAAACATTCGTACAACTTCGTGTAACAAATAAACATATTCAATTTATAATTTATTCACTATAATTTTAATAACTTCAAAATCATTTGATCCATCAAAATGAAATAAACTATAATTAAAAGATAATTTGTTTATTTTGATATATAATAATAATGTATAAAAATACAAACTTTTACCAAATAGTCCTACAGTTATATAATCCTTATAATTGTACACATTTACCAGTTAAAAATACACTCATCATAGTTAAGTAGGCCTAGATAAAGTTTGTTGTTTTTAAATAGTATTTTCTTACATTTTGTATTTCTGGAGTGTATCTAATTGTTCTGCCTGTGATTTTTCACGAGGGCTTATTAGTTTTAATACAATCATTAAATTTTTAGCTTCTGTTAAATTTACATATACAGGCCTATTACCGACGACGAAAACCTGAGTGAATTTTAAAGTGTAGTTTTGCCTAAACTACTGTAGGCCTATTTATTTTTTTGGAGTTAAAATCGTTGGTTGAAGTAGGCATTTGAATAAAATGAATGATCATTTGACTTGTTTTTTTTTTTAAATTTATCATTATCATATTAAACATCCTTATAATTGTACACAGTTCCAGTTAAAAATCCCCACAAATAATTAGGTAGGCCTAGATAACTTTCTTGTTTTTAAATACATATTTTTAAATAATGTTTTTCTGGCTGTTATGCAATTAATTTGCCAGTGATTTTTTACTTGGGCTTACTAGTAAGATAAATAACATTAAATAACGAAATATTGAATATAACCATCATTTGTTATGTAACTCTGGTTGTTGGTTTAAATAAGTATAACATTAGTTTTAAGCTTGGATATTGTGAGAAAAAGAATGTTTAACGTCAGTCACATTATATTTTTTGTAAACTATAAACATATAAAGAATACGTAAATCGATTTGAGTGTAAATGTTCAGTGACTCTTAGACTTGAAGGGAGACTGAAAAAAGGAAAATGACTTCACTAAAGAAGAACTACTAACAATTCAAATTAAGTAATATTAAATGTTAAGTAGTTGATTTAATGTTTCGAACATTTTATATAAAGTAAAACTGCAATGTCGACGTTATAATGGTTAAGGAAGATTCAAGATGGCATGTTATTATGCCTAGATAAACACGAGTTCCCACTGAAATACGTTTTCTCGTCTTAGGCCATACAGCAAAGTGTTTGCTTTAGGACTATCTATTGCAGTGCTTATTGGAAAACTTTTGAGTGTTGGTTCTATCGTTGTTAGGTATTGAACGAGGTTTATATTTGTTTTGCGTTTCATCATGTCCGTATTTGAGTATATATATTAATGCAATTTTGTTAGTAGCTAAGCAAATCAAAGCGGTTTTGATTTTGTTGATGTTTTCAAATGTTTAGTCATTTTAAGTTACAACTTTAGATTATCACGTCTAGAAACTAAGTACATAGTTACATAATGAAATCACTCAATAAAACGGTTAAAGGGGTTTGTTGACCATTTTATATAGGGTATACAGTAAATCACTTTATACAACACAAACTATATCTATACAAATACTACTCACCTACTCATCATGGTTTCTAAAAATCCACCAAACGGTTATAATGTAACACGGCACACAGCCTACTATATGCACCTAGAAGCTCGCTAAGAAAAGGTTTTGAAAAATGTAACTTCTATAAGGTGATTAAAAATAGAACATGCTAGAGTGTGAAGATATTACAGCACGAAAATTGAATGCGCGCAGTCTACAATGTATAGAAAATGCAGTAAAGCTGATATTTTCCTTCAAATGCCCTGAAATACACTAATAACATTTCTAAAATTTGAATTTCACCTAAACAATTTTAGTTTGTTAGGTATTTATATTTTTCTAAGAAGGTATAACACACTGCGTATGATCCAATTTGACTGTGTTTTTGCCATACTAGTCCATACCGTTTGACGGTTCGGGTCATAATTTGGTGCAAGAGGTTATAACGCCGTAAATATTTCGATTACTTATATTTAAGGTTCATTGTATTTGTATCCAAGTCACAAATTTGAATAAAAAGAATGATTTTTTTTCCCGTCTGTGTGACTTTATTATTTGTTTAAAGTAATTCACTTACTTGAACATGATGCGTTTCGGAACTTTATTCTATCATCAGATTCTCGCTCTAAAAACAAGTCCGTCGCTTATGTTAAATGGCCATTTGAACTTCCATTCCAATTTGATGTACGACGAGGCAATATCAATAGATAAGAAAAACAAACATTGAAAGATATTCATGTTAGCGGTCCGACGTACTCAGTGTCCGGTTGTATTCGACGGTGTGCACACACGGAATATATTGTATGTGTTATTGTACGCGTTTAAATGTGTTTGTGTTGTTTTGTATATGTATTTATTTTAATGTGCTAACGACCTCACTAGAGCGAGAATCTGATGATGGAATAAAGTTCCGAAACGCGTCATGTTCAAGTAAGTGAATTACGTTAAACAAATAATAAAGTCACACAGACGGAAAAAAATCATTCTTTTTATATATTTAAGGGGTTAAAATGAGATAAAACCTACACAAAATAAATGTGCCTTTAATTCCCATGAGAATAGAAAGCTGACACTTTACACAAATGTTTCTCATGAGATTCATAATTTTCATTATTTTGGGATTAAGGTATGAAAACGAGAATAAAAATTCCTGATAAAAAAAATACTGTATTCATTATTTTCTTTCCTTTAAAGCCAGATTGCTGAAATTTGGGACATTTATTTCATAATTTCGGTTATTTGATTCTAAGGGGTAAAATAATTTTCTCATCCAATATTTTAGGAAAAATATACTAACATGTGAAACGACCTTTGAAACTTGATTTTAAATTTTCACGTTCGTTTTTGAGTTATGAGTAAATAAACTGCTTCAACTCGTGACTTTTACCGTTTACTGTTATTGGCGTGTTATGGAGAGTTTCTTTGAATATTTGTAGGCTTAAATATGGAACATAGATTGATTTGGAAGAAATTTGCTTAGAATTTTTGGGCCAGGGATCGCTGATCTGAAACTGTTTTTTGAAATACGTGGAATGGTAAGGCACGTCGTCTACATTATGTTCCTTTCATTCCTTTTTATTTGTACCTGCGAGAGACACAGTGGGTAACTGTTAGTATTTGATTAAAATAATAGTTCATTTACACATCAACTGAATTGTTTTAAAATCATTCTTCTAATGAGGTGTTATGCTTCCATGTAGGTCATACTTCGTAAATCTTTAGAGAGTAAACAAACTTTCCTGAAGATGGTCCTATATTTATTTGTCAGCTTCTTATAACAAAATTTAACCCTGGGTCTCCTGATTTGGTTTGAGAGCCCTCCACATAAATTTTTTAAGAACATATATCTTATCATTACTTTACGTCAGTTTAGTTTTCTTTATAATTTCAACTTAACTTTATGAAGATAAAGGAAACATAATCCCACTGATTTAAATAAAAACCCGAACCACAAAACAAGGAACAAAAACAATAACTAAACAACTAAATTGTAAGTTATATTTAATACGTTACCCTTATGTACATTTCGATGACATGGTCATCATACATATGTTAAAACCCTCTGAGGATGATGACCATGTCATCGAAATGTACATAAGGGTAACGTATTAAACATAACTTACAATTTAGTTGTTTAGTTATTGTTTTTGTTCCTTGTTTTGTGGTTCGGGTTTTTATTTAAATCAGTGTGATTTTGTCGCCACAGTGCTCTTTTATTTGTTTAATTGAAACATAATACATCTTCTATTTTAAACGAGTTGATGAATGCATTAAAACAGACTAAACTAAATAAATAAACACATCAGTATTGAAAGTCTAAAACAATAAACCTTAGAAGACGTACATACCCTATCTGAATTACAACGTAAATTTAATAGACAATCAACGCTGGTTTGGGATTTGTTTTTCTTTGTCAGTAGGCAGCATAAAGATAGTAATTTTAGTCAATAAAATACTACACAAATATTTGTATTAAATGTTCAAATATGTGTCCACCTTATAGAATTATTACCAGGAAGACGAACGTATAATGGAGTTACTTGCTAGTACGATATTGCCATAGCGTGGACGAAGAAATAATTGAGTTGTCACTTCTTCATTCCGAGTTGTTTAATGTCCCAAGATATTAAATGACAAGTGGATCTTTAAAACAACCTTCTTGTTTAAATTGTATAGTGTTATTTTCAATTAACAAAATTATAAGTTTTTAATTTGAAAAATGTAATTCACAAAAAACTTTAAAAATAAATGTTTACAATGTTTATATAAAAAGCAAAAACGCAGTGTGTAGTTACAATGTCCTCACGACTCGAAGGTAAGGGTTATTTTTGTACCTTGCATTGCAAATTGTTATACGGAACAAGTTACTAAAAGTCCAATTGTGTATCATTATAACGCCAGATGTTGTTCCTGTGAGAACAAGAAGAGTATTTATTTCCTACGAACGAATACCCAGTTTTTGAGAAAGTTTTATTTTCCCTCTCTAGAACCTTTGGCTGTATAATATGTGAATTGATATTTCTGACAGTCACTTTCAAGGATGGTGATAAATAGTGCTTTGCAAAACACGCTGACCCAATCTCTCCTCCCTCTATCTGAGTTTGTGTGGACTTCTTTATTGATGGTTGCGCTTTGTGGAAAGATCTCAGACCTATACTTTGCAGTTCCAAATTAAATATGGTGTGGCTGGCAACATTGGTAGAAGCATGAGTCATCAATACTGAAGGTCTAAGAAAGTAAAAACATAATTCTACTACAAGAAGTATGTATTCGGTGCTTTTTTAAACATATTTTCTTTACACAAATTATGGGGGTGGAGCGAAGTGAAACTATGTTATGCATTAGACGAAATCAGTCATATTAAGGAATAAATATATTCAAAAACTATGTTCCAAACTTCTGTAAAACAAAACATAATTTAGTATGAATACATTCGCGGTCGTTTTAACACGATTTTCTTATCTATACCCATTTTAGTTTAAAACATATTTAGTTTTATTTTATTCATATAAGTTTAAAGGGTGTGGATGGAAGTGAAAAGTATTCCAAAACAAGTTCCCCAAAATAAAGCTGTTAGGCCTAGATATTATAATGATGTACAAATATAAAACATTATATTATGCTCAAAATATAAAGTAAAAAATCAACTGACATGAAGAAAGTACGATTTAAGGGCATAGTATAAGCAATCCTCTGTTAATCTGTAATTAGTAGAGCCTCAAACATAAATAATAATAATTTGAAATTCCTAATATGCGTGAAAAGTCGACCAAAATCGTTTATTTTTGCCACTTAGCTCAATTTGAAATATAAGCCCTATGAGTAACTTTTATAATAATCACTATTGTTATTTATTACATTAAACGAATACATTTATACAACTAGTAAGCGCCCGAGAAAAATCACAGGCAGATTAATTATATACACATCAGTAACACATAAATTAAAAAAAAAAACTTTTTCAATACAACAGACTTTATCTAGGCCTACCTGTACTGACGGGGATTTTTAACTCGGTAAATGTGTACAATTATAAGGATTATACAACTGTAGGCTATTTGTTAAAATTTTGTATTCGTATCCAATATTATATATCTAAATAAAGACAAAAATATTATCTTTTAATTGCTTTCTAACTTCATATTGATAGATCAACTCATTTAGAAGCTTGTTATTAATATTATAATGATGAAATTATTAATGGAATATGTTTATATATGTTATACGAAGATGTAGGAATGTTTTCGAATACAAACGAATGTGTATATCTTCTTTAAACTTATATAAATGAATAAATTGATGCAAAACTGTTCTATTTATATTCATTTTATAACCTCAAAACAAATCTTATAACGTATTATAGCCTACTTTAGTTATTTAACTCATATTTTAAGAAAATAAACTTCACAAGACTTATATTGATTGAAGTTGTAATCACAACCCCAAAGTATACTCTTAATCTACGCTAGGTTTTGTTAAAGTATTACAGATGGGTGCAATCATCTGTTATACTATATTTTTACCCATGTACATACATATAATTGGTAATGTACATATGCACTAACTTTCGTAACAATCATCTATTACATTCAACGAATGTATGGACGTACAATTGCTTTTATAGGAGTGGATTTCCAAATGAGCTGCAGTCACTCCCTAAGTAAAATATATTTAGAGGGAACACAATATGAGTTGTAAGCAAGAGTGGTGAAAGGTGGCTGGATAGCTACATTCATATCGGATTCATTAGAAAATTTGGAATTTCTTCGTTATGCAGCTACTCACATGGGTTGGGATGGGTAAAATTAATATTTTTACAGATATTACGTGATAGGCAACAACAAGTATTCCTCTTCCGAGGACGAAAGCCAGACGGCTGAGAGACATGTTTGGAAATTGTTATAGGACCTGTACCAGAAGACATGATAAGTTCATGTACCAGGAACAGCTTTAGCAGTGCCACAATTTTCTAAGAATATACTTAAGCAAAGACATACAGAATAAGACTTACTAACGACGTAATAAAACACGATGTTTTATATTCCAAACAAGGCTGAGCTCAATTACTTCTCCTGAAAGTAAGGTACCACATCGAGAAATGTGTTAAATGGTTCCGACGTAAAAACTACTACAGAAAACAGTGACTATTCCAGGTATACTATTACCCGGGTGAAGTGGTTTTTGTTCTCGCAAATAGAAAGTATTGTGTAATTAACTATTTCAAACACAGCAAAATAAATATGATACCGGTATGAGAATACATAATAT
This sequence comes from Philaenus spumarius, assembly GCA_018207615.1. NCBI lineage: Eukaryota > Metazoa > Arthropoda > Insecta > Hemiptera > Aphrophoridae > Philaenus > Philaenus spumarius. Next base: position 187,624 of record JAGFPH010001772.1, on the reverse strand, counting down.
ATAAGTGATTCATTTAGAAAAGATTCAATACAAACTTTATCTTAGAAAATACTGGTTACTTGAAATACATTCCTTATAAGAAAAGCCGAAACATCCTAGGTATATCCTTTTCTTCATCAAGTTTTATGATGGCATAAAGTAGGCTGGCTGTAGTTTACATGAAAGTGTGTTTGAATCGCTTAACGGAGCAGCCAAACTCATACAAATGGATGTTAACCTACATGGGTTCTGTATTGGCTTGTATAGGGATCATAGGAATTTATGTGTAAAGCTCGAAAGAACGGTAAAGTGGTTTTGTTAGGTATGGATCATAATATGATATGATATGTATGTTTGTGCATTTTACTAACACATATGGAATCTGTACAGAAATTTCTAGATTTGTTTGGGAATTTTTAAGAATTTTAGAATCATTTCCTTATTTAATTTGATTAAAAATGGGTGTAATTGAAAAATTAACAGTTTTTGCAAATTCTGTTAAACTGATCGTATAAAGGAATTATTTATCTCTATGCGCTTTATGTTTATGTATATTGCTAAAAATAGTGCATAGATAGCATTTGGGTTACGTGTTTAAAAAATAAATTATACTGTACCAAAAGTGACTTTAGAGTAACTAAAATGTATTCCGAAGGAAATATATTTAGATATTACTATCAAAAAATCTTAAACTCTCAAATGTATCATGTTTGGTCATAAAACATAACTAACTAATAGCCAAACGAAGTATAAAATGTTTTTGAAATATACGAATAAACTATCACAATTTACAAACAAATACACAATAACACACATATATATGGTTGAAGATATTATTGTGCAGTAGATACGATTTTTATTAGAAGACTTTAGGATGACTATTTTATGTCTCCAGAACGATTATAAAGGCAATTTTACATCAGTAAGTGGCATATTGCAGTTCCTGATGAGGTTTAAATCTAGTTACATTATTCTTGCAACTTTCTGGAGCAAACTGTTCCTCATCGTTAACATTATCGATTCTGTGGTTATGCTGTCAAGGCCTGGTGTCTGAATACAGGAAATAGTTTTAGGGAATTGTTACTGATAATTTTTACATTTTTTGTTATATGCAAGTCTATTCTAAAAAAGAAAAGTTCATTTAGGTGATAATGCTAATCATTTGTCAATTTTAATTTGCTTATTTCGTCTTAACCTCTATATTTCTATGCGCCGTATGTCAGTGTGTGTGTGTGGATTTGTAGATTCATTGAAAATAAAGATTATAAAGCAAAATCTCTTCAAAGCTTAATGTCATTTCTTGAGTATATATTTTGTATCAGTCGTATTAAATTTATCAAATTCACAGACAGATACAAAATTTGTAGATCAAGTTGGAAACCTACAGAATATATGAAAAACTTGTTTACAGATATAAATTCATTAAAGCACATGTCGCTACAAATACATAGCCTACTGAATTTTAATGTTTAAGTTTAGACATACATTTTGTATAGCCTATGTTGAGTTTACATAATTTATTAATATACCACAAAGATGTCTAAATACAATTTTGTGTTAAATATATTAACCTATTTTTTTTAAGAAACTGGTTTTGGTAATTTTATAACAATAAGTACTTAAACGTAAGAGACAGTTTTACAATTTAAACTCTTAAAACTGTAAAATAATATTTATACTACTGGTAACCTCAAAAAAAGGGGTAAATTCTGAATTGGAAGCGTTTCGAGAAAAATTTAAAACTTAAAAAGCTTAAGCGAGAAGTGTAGTCAACATCATTTCACATCTCCTTGGAGCAATCATTGAATAGGATCAAATCCTGAGGGAATTATTTATTTATAGTAATATGCTTTGAAGTGCCGTTACCCTAAGGAGCGAGTAGACACAATAACCTATAAACACAGATTGAACGATGGTTGTATGATACTGATTATGCCAGACCTCAGCGTGATGTTATTAAATTGTAAGGATAAAAGAGATTTTAGTACCATATTATTATCATTACTATTATTCTTGTTACTAAACTGCCAAATAAATATTTAAACTATGCCCCTTTAAAAGAATAAACTGAATTTTGTAAATTAAAAAAATATATTATGACCAAATATGCAAATATTGACTTGATTATTGCTGTATTCATAAATGCAAATATTCATGAGTAAGAAATGTATTATAACATAAAAACAAGGACAGAATGATTTCAGTTCACTTTTATAAAGAATACAAATTTAACAGTTGTATAACTTACAAATTGCACAAGCCACAAATTCGTGCAGTGCAATGAAAAAGATTGATAAAAGAAAAATAAATAACAAACATTTCAATATAACTGCAATGTAAAAAGTTAATGTATTAGGTAACTCGGATTATTGGATTATAGAAATATGACATGAGGTTCTGAGTTCTGAGGTTTTATATCAGATTTTAAGAGAGGGTGAAATATTTAGCGTTATTAAAAGCTGGAAACAGATACAGCATTTTTATGCATTTCCAGGATTGAATGTAAATAAAAGGGTTTATTTTGTGAAGAGTTTAAAGGGAGGTTTATTATGATATTTAAAAAAATAAACCTGTTCCTTTAAATCAAATTTTGTACAGTTATATTGGTAAATAAGTCAAGGATGTTGATGTAAATGTTCATAATTTATATTTATTTTCTGTGTTGAAACCTAGGAAACTAGTTTTGCAACCTTGTTATTAATTAGTAGTAGAACATTTGTATATTTGTACTTAGAATTTAATTTGCGTGTTAAACATTTGGTTATGTTGGTGGTTATTTAAAAGTAAAACCAAATCAAAAAGTTTTTTACCAAATTTTTCTTAATCATTGTTCATTATTTAATTAGCCGTAAGGAGTTGTTGTGGACAGTTTATGTTTGTAGTTTTCTACCTTAAGATGTATAATATATGTATTTTTGTATTCAGAATCTTCTAAATTCTAAGTTTTCACATGGGTGTGACAAATCTTGTTATTAGCGAATTTCCATAGGAAAGAAGAGCTATTGCAGTGGTTCTTAAGGTGAGACCTAAGGTCAGGAGTTGTAAACGAGCACCGATCATGTTCACCAGAAATCATGTTTTGGGTGTCATTAAATTTATATATATATATATATGTATTATATATATATTTATTTATTTATGTGTTCGTACTCTAACGGCAGCATTTTAACTCCGATTAGGTGCACAAGTTTGTTGTCTAATAACATCGGATGACTTCGTTAGCCAAACAAATCCAACAACTGGAAGCAAGTTTTTTGATCGGAAGTAACTATTCTTTTAGATTTTTCGTACAGGAATGGAAAGTTTTTAGAGTTTATCTAAATCATCCAATTTAGGATATTATTCTGCTCGTTTTGTTTTTTTAATCGACCTTATAATTTGCTTGGTTTCCCCAAAATCGATCATAACGTAAAATACCATATAAGTACCCGGTACAAATCCACTTGGAGGAATTTATCGTGGGGCCATCGTCTGATCAGTTGCCTATGGCCAAGTTTGTACGCTGCGAGCGAAGCGAAGCACTTCATAATCCGAGGCCGCAAGGTTGGTTTTCCGCGTGAGTCAAAGATGGAGGACTAGGGGCATACAAATTCTACTAATATATTTCGTACATACGGGCAGCTGTGCAGCGTCTTCGTGAGTATACCAATTTCCCAAATTGTCGGTTGAAACCCTAAAACATATAAAATATTTCCTTTGGAAATTCACTAAACTACGTCACCGGTTCAGCTGCTTGATCGAAATATTGATAATATTGGAGGCGTTGTCAAATAATACTATCATATTAATCAGTGTATGTATTTAAAATTATATTTTTACTTTTCTGCATCATTGTTCATTATTGTTAGATGTTATTGTAATATTCTATAATGGGTCGTTTAGTATTTACATTGTTGTATTAAGAATTTTCAAAATCGAACATTTCCAATTTTATATTTTTAATAGTTGACCCTTACGGTGATGCCCGTGGAGGTCAGTATTTTCAGTCTTTTTAACGTAATTGTATTCTTTTGAAGTGTTCAGTCAGTGAGTGGTATTTGGCTTTTATATATATAGATCTTAAATAATAAAAGCACTATTGTCATAATAATAAAAGATCTGAAATTATGATTTTAGTAAATTTGATCCCCCCAAACCCGTCCTAAAATTTCGAAATTTTTCATACCCTTTCTTAGTGAGCACCTATAACCCTAGAGGAAGCTACATAACAAATTTCATTCCAATCTGTTTGGTAATTTTGGAGAAATCGTGATTTAGTAATTTTTACCTCCTAAACCCAATACAATTTCCAATTTTATAAAACCTTTTTTTTATTGAACACTTATGGCCCTAGAGGAAGCTATATACCAAATTTTATTCCAATCCGTTCTCTAGTTTTGAAGAAATCGTGATTTAATAACTTTGATCCCCCCAAACTCCCCTAAAATTTCGATTTTTTTTAAACCCTTTCTTAGCGAGCGCTTATGGCCCTAGAGGAAGCTACATACCAAATATCATCCCAATCTGTTTGGTAATTTTGGAGAAATCGTGATTTAATAATTTTTACTTCCCAAACCCCTCTAAAATTTCTAATTTTATAAAACCCTTTATTAGTGAACACTTATGGCCCTAGAGGAAGCTACATACCAAATGTAATTCCAATCCGTTCGGTAGTTTTTGAGAAATCGTTTTTTAATAACTTTGATCCCCCCAAATTCCCCCTAAACTTTCGAGTAAGTGGTAGGAATATTTCGCTTACATATATATAGATTAACATATTTGAAAACTTACATATTTACCGATTTTGGTAATTTTATTATCAAAATGTATATAGTGAACTATAACAGCATAAATAAATATTGTATCGAACTTGTTTCAGAGTATTCAGGTGTTAAACAAATTTGTTCATAAATACTTTATATCGTTCCCAGAACACTAAAATCATCACTATAACTTGTTTGTGTTACAAGGCTAGTAACAACATTTCAAATTACTTATCTATATTATAGCTCCAGATCCGTGTCATATCGATACTAATAAACCAATTGCAAACATCGATTTTATCTGAATTGCACGTACAGTATGTGTTATTATTACACAACACAATCTGTGAATATATATCGGCTTAAGTAAGTGATAGAGTGTCTGTGGATGAGTAGATAGTGTATATTTGTAGAGATTAATGTGTTTAATATTCTTTAAGTGTAAAAATGTAAAATGGTTGTCCAGCTGAGGATGTGTAAAAAATTCCAACCCTTATTACCATAAGGTGCAGGAGTTATAAAAGTCTTAAAATAGTTATTTTAAACATTTTCTGCTTCTTGTTTTTGAACAGGGTTATAGCCTCACAGACATAACAGATAGAGCTCCAATTTTGCACACACATTCATTATTCTCAAAAGAAGTGCATTTTGTGCAATTTGTAAATCTCGAAATGGGGTGGGGGTTGGGGTAGGTGAGAGAGGGTTCTAAGAGCTGAAATTTGACGCAATTGTTCAGTGTTTCTCCCTGAGGATGTGGTCAAAATATGAACCCGATCGTTTCAATAGAAGCTTAGATATAACTGTTTAAACAATCTTTTTAACTGTGTAAAGAAGTTATTACACAATTTTGATTTTTTCTTCTCCCAATGTTTTGGTGTAAATATTAAAAAATAATTTGTATTTTTCCTCTAAGGTGTTAAATTATTGAGATAAGGGGGTTTGAAACTTTTATTTCGCCACCATTTTGATACAAATTAGAAGGGATTGTTATTACCAATCAATAAATGCGTTTTTTTGAATTTTACCAACGCCTAAAAAATACCCTCAACTTTTCTCAACATCAACCTCCTGGCAGGTTTTATTATTTTTATTTCATTCCAAGCAGCATATATTATTAAAACCATAATGTAAAATAATAACATTGTGTTAATGATATCTTTAATTAAGCGCTTTTAGTTTTTATAACGGGAAGTTTGAGGTGAGGAGACAAGATTACTTGGCTTCAAATATTTTACTGTCGAAGCCACCCGCCAAACATTGTTAAAAAAATTTACTATTTTACACAGGTTTCTATATACACAACATCCATGAACTAGGCGCGAAGCACCTAAAGTGCTAATTTGGCAGGATTGCACCTCCTTTTTGTCGCTGAGGAGGTTTTTAAATTTTGACAACCGGGAAACTTGAATAATATGAAGCTTTTGAGACTCGATTAGATCATTGCAAAGCGGTATCATCATCAAAGATCATCATCACCGGCATCTTGTACCGGGAAATGTCGCATATTGTAGCATGCGGCAATCAACTGCTGCTTGTTGCGGTATTTACACCAAGGTCATATAATTAGACAAAAAACTACATTTAAAATTTCTTTGAGAGTACGTATTCCATTGAAAAATATACTAAACGAAGAAATTTTAGAATGGTAAAATATTTATGAAAATCCATTCCTCCTTTTTCCCATTCAGAGCTACGGCCAGAATTTTTATCTAAATTGAGCAAGTATTTTCTTCATGAATTGTATTTACATTCTGACGAAACATATGTTTTAGAAAATTATATATATATTACCATATTTATTCAACTTTATAAATTTCCTTTCTTCGTCTCTAAACAAATAATAATAAGTTAACAATAATTATTGAAAAACATAACAAAGATTTAAACTATATTTAAATGTTGATTTGATTTATTTCATTTACAGGATTTGCAATATTTAAATTAGCTAATTATAATCAGACTGTTTACTTTTTTCAAACTGGAACAACCGTAAAACCGAATTAGTTAACAAAAACAAACGGTATTCCACTCCCTGATAATGTAGACAGATTACCATTAGCGTGAACAGAAAAATGTATACTGAGTTGCTGTTTTATAACAATGAGCTACTTAATGTTTCACGTCATTACGCCGAGTTTACTTAGCGTCGCAAGAGTAACTCTATATATTTTTACAAGTTAAGTAGTTCTTTTAAACCCTATCTTTCCATTTATTAGTGTTAAGCCTTATACATAGCTTCATTAGACATAAAACGAAATTCTTTTACGCGGCTTTCGGTAGGAGTTGACAAATAGTAAATTTAAAGAGTAACGAAAAACCGTTATCGAATGGTTGCTATGGTAACGAATGTAAATACATTCAAGAAACATGTGTTTTGGTTCATCAATTTAAGTTAGGAGACGTTCGGTTCCGTCCGGATTAGTTCGGATATTATCGTCAAGCGCTGGTATTAACAATTAAAATGAGTTAAATTATCTTACTATTGCAATTTTGTTATGTAGGTTCAAGAAATGGAAAGTATGTGTAATACAAACTTAGAAAATTAAGTTCATATAATTTTATATTTTGCTACAAGTATTACTGTTTACATACGTTTAATGTTATTATAATAAAAGTTTAGAATTAATTATAACCTGAAAGCTAAGATGGAAAACAGTTAAATGTCCATTCATTGTAAATATATTCAATAAAAATAAAATGTTGGTTCATCAGTCTAGGCCTAACCTTAATTTATTGTGTATGGTTAATTTATTTTACCTGCCTTAACGGCAACATACACACGTAATTTATGTTTTGTGCACATTTATTGCGCATCACGTTTCGAATGATATAATTTGAATCTTTAAATAGCCGTTTATTATTGAGAGAAATAGAAAGTCGCTTAGAGGGGACATAACGCTTTTTCATCAAGTCACGAAAATTTATAAATATCTATACTCAAAATATCCATAATAAATTACATTAGGATTTGAAGAAAAGGGTGATGAACTTCGTTCCTGACGAGGGTCACACGACCGCGCACATTTTTTAAAATACATTTGATAAACCAATAAAAGACTTAATCCAATGATTGGTAGCTAAAATAAAACTCTAAAACCATGATATCGTCAAAACGTCCATATTTTATTTAATTTGCAAGTTACATTTATTTCATTCATGGTAGTGGTATGAGATGTAGGACATAAAGCTTTGAAATTATTTGATTAACTCTGGTAAATGAATGTTGCAGTAACCTTCTTGATGACATTTGAAAAGTTGCAGTGGTAGTTGTGTGGAAATTCATTATTGACTATTCACAACGAATTGCCGCTATACACGGTAGATCTGACCAACAGTTTACAACTCTGGACTTCTATCAAGAGACAGACATGTTAATATAATTTAAAGTTTTCAAACAAAGTACTGCCGGAGTATTCCTAATATCTAGCAGCAGATTGAAAATGTTAAAGTTTATCCTGATACGGAGATGCCCACTATTGGGGAAGGAGCTGAGAACGGTATAACTAGGATGGTTTGCCACGAGAACGAAAACGTGTTGCAGCTTTTAAATGCAATTCAAGATATTCACAGTTTGAAAGAAATGAACTGAATGGTCGGAAAGCTAAAGTTTAAAACGCTACATGTGTTTGACTGCTCTTAGCCCTTGGCTTAGGTCTCACACTACTAAATTTACAACTCTACTTTGTATTAAATATTTCACCCACTAAAAATAATCTATATATCTAATTCCGTAAGCCCAAATTTGCAAATGGAATTAAATGTGAGCGAACAGAATATAGGTCGTAGAAAGCTGGGAGAAGTCTCATTTTAGAGGTATAGGCATCAAGTTTTGGGGGAAAATATTCATTTTTGTTAATTGTGTCACGAAAATTTGTTATGGAATACAACAATTACCATTTAAATGGCATGGGAATATGTTGGTGTAAATCAGGTGATTTTAGTGTTAAAACAGGCGATTGTATATAACAATTCCCATTTAAATAGCATGGGAATATATAGCTGTAAATCGAGTGATTTTAGTGTTAAAAACAGGTGATTTTATATAAATTGGAAAATTCAACTATCATAACATCACCTGAATGTGCAGTTTTGTGATGTGTTTTGTTATTGTAGCTGTGTTTTTGTTTCAAAGTGAGAATTAAAATCAAAGCTTAGGCTATATGATTAAACACATTCTAAAATTATTTCTACTGTAATGAATAACGCTGGAAGACCACCTCGCAAAGGTAGGCCATCACGAAGGTATGCTCCTAGAAATATAGCCTATATATAGGGGCTATTGTCCCTACAAGCCACTAGTATATTTATAAATTACTATTCAAACTAGTTTTGTTAACATTCATGTAGTAGGAACATAAAAACTGGGGTTTTAAGAAATTTGAAATTCATATATACAGTATTTTTATACAGTTTTATTTAGAACTAAATTACAAAACTTTTATGCATTTTGAAAAAAGTTTCAAAAAATCTTTACTACTTTTTATGTAGGCCTAAAGTTGAAATGTAAATAAGTTTTGAAATTAAAAAAGTGTTTTGCATATTAAATATTATAAACACTAAACATTATCAATTTTGATTATTCGAATATTTAATATCAATTATGTGTTAAAATCAATGCATGAAATCATGCTAATGTCACATAACTATCTGTACACGTTTTTAAGATTCGAGTAGGTCTACAAAATCCGTTAACAGTTTACTACTGTTAATGTTTAACTTGAAACACTGCTTTAGGAATCTTAAAACTGTGTTTTCAAATGACTCTGCATGATCAACAATGCATATTACTTAACGCTTGTATTGAACGGAACATAATCTGTTGTGGTACAGTTATCTGTTTGTCAGAATCACTATCGACCACCTGGTTAGTGAGATTATCAGGGCAATGTCTGTAATTTCTAAATTGTTACAGTCGGCTTTATTACAGCCATTATATCTCTGATTCAATGCAACAAACAAATCTTATTAATTTGGATAATATTCCACAGGACTGATAATTTGAATAATTTATCTTTTTTATTCTATAGGCTAGTAAAAAAGTGTTTCTGTGACATGATTGGTTTTGTGTTATGAAATATATTGTTAAAAATCATTATTAACTTTCAATCGTGCCTTAAAATTTTATAATATATGTACAAGTGAACAAAATACTACATAAAATAACAGCAACGATGGCTGTAATATTTTAATTTTGAAGTTAAACGTGTGATACAATAAATAATTTTACTAAAAAATAACATGTTTAAAACTTTGTATTTCCCTAAATTAAAATAACCGCAATATCTAATTTTTACGAGATATTTGATCATTTTACAATTAGATTAATAAATTAAGTTTAAAAAATAAGTAGATTGGATTTCCAATGTATCCCTGCCAGCTATATGGGATATAAATAGTTGTATAAATATATGCAAATAATAAAATAAAATATCTTTACTGTGGAAAATATTGGGTTTATTAGGTTTTCTAAGAAAGTTTAGATTTGATAAATGTCTTTCATACCTTTAAAACTTATACATTGAGTCTTTAAATTTGATATTCTTCCAAACTGTAATTTTTTAAACATTCTTTTGAAGTTTAAAATTTACATGAATAGACGAAAAATAAAAATTACAAAAATATAAACTGGAATCATGTCTTATAACAAAGTGGACGATTAACTAATGCAAATGTGTAGTGAGAATTTACAGTAAATGTTTTTGCTTTGTTATAATTTAGTATATTTTATTTATGTACTAAAACCGTAAAAGGATAAGATTTTGTTCTCGAAAAAAATGTGTAATAACATATGAAATCAAATTAAATAAAATTACTTTCTAAGTTAAAAGTAACGGCTATGTAAAATTAATTTATATGACAATTTGTTTTATAATATGTATATACTAATAATTTGAAATATAATAATACAATCAATTATTACAACATAGGAGAATAATAACAATGTCAATTACTTAGCATACAATGGATACTTAAATTAAATAATATCAAAGGTGTACGTAAAACAATAATAAAACAACAATAAGTGAATCTAATTATAAGCTCTATTAATAAAAGTTAATTAATACCCTTACGATTTACGGTAGAGGTGTATAAATATATAGCTTAGTCCTAGGATAAACTAGTTATAAGTTTTTAGTTGTAGCTCATGTATCACTGAAGATGACGACTGTCGTTGAAACGCGTTTGATTACTAAACGTATTTGTGTGAGAATTAGAGTATTGTTATTATTGTTTTAAAATAATTCCTTCTCACTCGTCAAGCCGAAAGTTTATTAATATTAAATAATTATTGGATGAATATCATTAATAGTTTGTTTGGTTACTGTATATGAGTATATGAATCTTAATGAAACAATATGAGGTATTTTTTATACTAAACTATGACAAACATATAGACTGCACAAGAACACAAACAGGTTAAAATAATGAACAGTTTACGTAATTTTTTTAATACTTTATTAGTCTACTGATATTGACTTTTACGATTTTAAGAATATTTATCTTTATTTCTAGAATTTTAAAAATGTGTGATATTAAAGATAATTTATTCTTACACTACGGGTGTAGTTAACTAGTTATAGTTAATTATTTTCGCGTTATAAATGTAATAATGCAAAATACAGTGTACTGGTTTTGTTGACATGACATGTTGCACGTAATGTCAATACCTTCATGACATAACAAACACAAATAAAGTAGTCAGTTAATACCAACGTAGAGTGATTTGTACTTAACCTATGAATAATTCAAATCTAGTTCAATTAAGTCGACCCTTCACTTTAAAAGTGGAACGTGATCGTGATCGTGCAACGAACAAAAGATAATTTTATGTGTAACATTTTATAATGTTGCCTTCGATAACTCATCACTGGTTTGAGGAATAACAAAACTAAATCATATAGGTTAGGAGGTCGTCATTGTTAGTTTACGTTTAGTTTACCTTACAAGTACGTAATAAACACATTTGGTAAACATGCTAAACGTTGTGCTAATATTGTGGATTATATGAATTCGTTAATTAAACAGGAGGCAATTAGGCCTAACTAACAAAAACACACATTGCACAAATTCACAATATTAATAATAGAAATAAATATATAATACAGACTCTAACAGAGAGAGGTATAATTTAATGTATACAAATATAAAGAAACAAAATCACCACATCAACCCACTGTTCCCATTTCAACCGCGAAATATATTCCCGACAAAAAATAATAGACACCTTGAACCAAAAAAATGTTTGATAGCCGTTTTAAAAGATACCACGTTTTGTTTCATCAGGTTACATCAACTGCTATAAAAGCATGTGTACGTCCGTTCAGGCCGTGAGGTGAGCGATGAAACTGTTGGGAATGCGCAGTGGCAAAGAGAAAGTTTGCGCTTGCGCGGGACATCTGCTAGGGGAACAACAACATTATAATTGTGCACAGCGTAACTCTGAACCAGGATCGCTTCACATCCGCTGTACATCCGTTAGACGCTATCTTTTTCCTGGTTCAGAGTTACGCTGTCCACAACTATAGTTGGTTTATGTCTCCCCTCTTCTACCTCCCCTCCTACGCGCATCGAGACTTTCATCACTGACCTGATGGTCTGTACTTGCGTAACAAAATAGTATAGTGCATGCGCATGTTTATTTAATTTCATTTTTTCGTTAACATAATAAACAGCTTATTTCATAAATCAGCTGTAGTACTTCAACAAATTTGAAAACCATTTAGGTTATGTTTACGACTTTTATATTAGGCCTTCTGGGATTATTATAGAAACAATAACGTGTATTGTCACATCTGATTAGGATACGAAATGTATCATATAACCAAGCATAGTATATAATTTTCAAGGGATTGTTTACATATTTGATCAAAACTATGATCAAAAACTTTGAGCGGAATCTTTGATAACAATTTTTATTTATTCGCACTGAATACGGCTAATAAATCGAACAATACAGCCATTCGCGTGCGCTATACTCTTTTGTTCAACGAGAAGTATTATCCTCTGTGCCATTAGGCCTACCATTTTAAAAATTAATAAAGGCATAAACCCGGTTATATAGGCCTATAGTATGTTGTTTGTTAAACAAAAAGTAAACAAAAAGGATTGAAAAAATATACATTTTCAACAAATTCTAACCTAAACACATATATCAAACATCAGGGTGATATTCAAACACATATATTCAAACATATTTGAATACAGGGTGATTCAAAAAGAAACGAAAAACTTTCCGGACGTGTTCTACTAGTGAAAATAAAGAAAATTTCCTATAAACATAGGTTCGAAAATACTTCGTTTTCCAGATATCCGCCATTTTGATTTTTTTACAAAAAAAAATCATATCTAGAGAAATTGTTTACCGATTAAGTTCAAACTTGGCAAGAAGTTTAACCTAACAATGATCTATTTCAAGAGAAATAAAGGATTATATCCAATCATGCGTTTCAAAAGGGCGGCTATTTGAAAATTTCAAATCTAAATTACCCAAAAAAACCGTATATTTAACAAAAAATGTCAAGGCATATTTTTTTAGTCCTTTTTATTCTCTATCGGATGGGTAACTTTCAAACTAATCGGATGAAAGATAATAGAATCGATTATTTTTCTTGAGAAAGATCATTTTAGATTAAACTGAATGCCAAGTTTGAATTTAATCAGTTAAACCAACTATATTATATGAATTATTTTGTAAAGCACTTTGAAATAAACATTTTTTGTCTCTTGAAATTTTTTCTAAAAACTCTTCCTTTTCAAGATATTAGCAACTTTATGTCAATGTATTTCTAAAAATTTAGGGTCGCCATTTTATTTTGGGTGGTCCGATTTTTATTTTCTTTATGTTATTTTCCTAGTCTTAAATATACCTTTAAAATGAGGTATCAAACGACCATACTTCCTATTAAAAAATTTTGAGTTGCCCCCAAAATCCCCTATTTTTAGGGGACACTCAAAATTTCCGATTGCTTCAAAAGATACTTTGGGCGAAGTTAGTATCGTTCCCCAAAGGATATTTGTTTGTTTTAACAAACACAAAAGTTAAAGGGGGGGACTTTTAAGAGACCTGGTATATGTTACCGCTACCACCACCTATAACCTTCTTGGGTCCAAGTCCCTCCTTCCTAATAAATTGTAATTTCTGTTAAACTATCAGAGTGTACAATAATCTGTATTGGCTACTCCAAGAGAACAGAATCTGCATTGCGAAGCGAACTCAGGCGGAACCCCTAGTATTCAATAATTTGACACCTGACCTGTATACGAAGGTTTTTTTTCAAACAATAATTTATGTTTGCACAGTTATAATTGAAAATGGTGTCCATTTCGAGTGTGGTAGGAATTCAATTGTCCTAAACATGTAAAGTATTTAAAAAAATATACATGAAGAGTGTTGCCAAAAATTATTAACGTCTGTAAATCATTACGGCATGAATCTTGCCTTTGAATTTTTCAGTACGTTACGAATTGCATTTTTTTACTAGAAATAATACTGCTCGGCAATAATAAAATTAAATGGAATCTAAATTTTATAACTGGATATTAAACAAAAATTAAAGAAATCATTCGCGGGTCTGCCGACAGAAGTGAAAACTGTAACGAATATAAATCGTTGGTCATATTGGATTAATCTGAAATTTGATTATTTTAACACTAACAAGTAAACTATTTGACACAACTTACAAAATGAGGAAGCACAATGTCCATTTCAGAGGTATTACCAAGTAAACTATTTTAAAACAACTTACGAAATGAGGAAACAC